>JAULBP010073477.1:0-12649 GCA_032355345.1 Lepetodrilus pustulosus | reverse complement strand
TCTAGTTCTCTCTGTCTCTGTCTCTCTCTCTCTCTCTCTCTCTCTCTCTCTCTCTCTCTCTCTCCCTCTCTTCTATATTTCTCTCTTTCTCTCTCTCTCTCCCTCTCTTTCCCCTCTCTCTCTCCCCCTCTCTCTTTCTCTCTGTGCTATGCAATTTATGGCTCTAATAAAATATGTTTGCTTTGGATACAGACAAACTTTGGCATTTATTGTTCATGGATACATTAATAACAAAATAACAATAACAATATTCACGCAAATACACCAAAAACATTTCAAGAAGATTCGCGTGTATAATTCTACTAAAGAAAAGATAATAATATACTGTTATATGTTTCATGTCAGAATGTTCGAAATGATAAAGTATGATATTTAACTTATTTGACAATGTTTTTTTTTAATTATAGTCATACATGCATTAGAAGTCATTCAGTGCATTATTTTCCTTAATAAGTCATGATATTAAAGTTACATTTCTTGGACGAATTGATCAACAATGAGTGAAGACTTGCTTATTGCGAGAGTCTGAATGAATCGCCCATCACCTCATAATGGATACACTTTCCTGCGATTGGGTATTTCATTTGCAATATGTTATTATTTAATATAGATAATAGGTTCACATAGGTATGGATTCGTGCGATTGTCTTCGACAAGAATTCTGCATCCTTTTCGTCTTCTTGAGTAAGATTAGAAAATAGGAAATCTATTTTGCTACATAGTTTCTTGAACCATTTTGTACAGTTCCACAGATTATGTATTAATGTACTTCAATTCTAAATGCAACTATAATACCAAAAGTATTCCCAGACATTTTATTAGCTAATAAGATTTTGCAATAACGTTACGAAAGCCAAACGTTCGTATAGTTTCATGAACATGTTCTGGAACGAATACATAAATAACTTCACTCATGCATATTCTCACGTACACGTAAAACCATAAATATTGAGACAGAAATACGAAACGTTTTTATAAGATACCGTGAAAACGAAATTCAATAATTTTTCCCAATTTCCAGAAAACGCGATTGAAAAACACACTGACTGATCACACCTTAAACCACGTGACCCTGCTTAACCTCACGTGATCTCGCCACCATGTGGTGATATTCACAAACACTTACAACACTCATGAGTATATTAACGACATCTTTCCTTCCAATCCATAACCATCCTTTATGTTCTGAATGCTGTGTTAACGTCACTTAATGCTAAAGACCACCGTCCACAGGGTTGCTAACAATTACACTTATAAACTCTTTCTATCAACATTTGCTTTTTTCTTTTAAAAAAGAACCCTTGAGTATGTGCTTGCAAGTTTGATAATGTTTTATTCACAGCGAAACGGTCCGACTCGCGGTGTCGGCATCCTTTATTAGGCGTATGTGCAATCTGGAACGTGGAGATAGTACTATACGTTTAATACTAGTCCGTCGCCCCCGGGGTACCCTTGTGAGTTGCAGGTTAATGGGGTGTTCCGGGAAGAAAAACACTTTGTTTGACACCGTTGAGTACACGTGGGGGAGACAATGCAACCGTTTATCGACTCTTGTCGCGTACTCGAGGATGATTCGAATTAAGTGAGGAAAGAATAGTAAAGTAATTTACAGCCAGAGTGATCACGTGACCGGACTAAAATAAAAATGCGGGAAGGTTTGCGAACAGTTAAAAAAAAAAATCTGGCTGTAGTAGGCTTATAAGGATACGTTCTGAGTTGGAAAGACTGTCAATAAATATTTTTGTGTGGTGATTATTTTATAAATGTCTAAGCATACCGATAATGCCATGCGTTATTGCAAGATTAATTTTCATATTACATGTATTTACATTCATGGATGTAAATAAAACAACCATCAATAACAGACTTCCTTATGACTCAAGTTCCATCCATGAACCAGCCAGCATCGAACTACTAAAAAATGGTGGCAGGATTAATTTTACCCACCCATCCCCACACTACAAAATTATTCTTAGCAATGCATTAAATAGTATGCGTCAAAGTCATAATGACTTATGACCAATTATAATTGGTGTTAGACTACACATATGATATTTTCTATCTTCAGAATGTTTACAATAATAACCTTGCAAATAGGTATGTTCTATTTCAAAATTCAGATGTCACAATTAACATGATACTTCTATATAGGCAAGTAATTCCACCGTAACATTTCTATTACATCTATAAAAGATTAATTAAATAATACAGACGTTTTCTCTAGACCATATAGCTAAAATAATAACAGAAGTGAACCAACATTATACAACTTGTCCACACTGTTGGATATTATAGTCGGAATATTCAAATTCAAGTTTTTATATTCTCCACCACCCACGATTCATTGGACCCTTTTGATCTTTATCATACAGATATATTGAAGTCCTTCTGGCATATATAAATGGTATGCAGGATTATTTTAGTATATAACTAACGGCAATATGCAATAAATAAATGCGCTTACTGATAATCTGATCAGAGGTTAACGCTAAGTATGATACGAAATTTTTAAGCCGATTCCATTCTGACAGTGATTTCCTAGAACAATTTCCACGAACAAGTGGTTGCGAATGTGAATTCCCTGAACAATTTCCGTGATATTTCTGACTATTTCCCCGGAATGTGAAACGCATACCTATTAGATCGTGTGATTATTTATTATTTCTTTTAACGATAATATTTTTAATGTGAATTTTCAGTCCAATGTAACCACTATGATTAATCAGCGTACACGCGATCTGATATTTTCAACGTTTTAAGAAAAGTTGTAAATTTCATTCAATGAAGATTAACACAATTTTATAATTTGGCGTCACGCTGATTCAAGATTATTTTTTATATAGTTACGCGTCATCCCACGCTTGAAAAAAACAAACCCCCCAAAACAGACACTAGTTTTGCTTGCAAATAATGCACGTCGCTGGCACGTTGTTTTGCGCATCGTGCGCGTAGAACGTGCCACGCTCGCGTAGCTATTGTCTTTTAATCATCGCCGTCGCGTGACGTGTTTATTACACCTTATTGATTTCATTTCATATTTCAAGGTGTGCATTTCCGCGCATATAATTAAATTTTCGCGAGCGTGAGAGACCGAGTATTAATGTATTCTCACATTGCCACCGTCAGTGGATGAACATGTGCCTCGTGTCAAAATCTGAACAGTAAAAGAATGATACGCGTCCGACTCGCTTCATTCATTTATTGAAATTTCAGATTGTATGATTTTTCAAAAGATGTTTTCCGTGTATACAGGTCCCTACAACGCGCTGGCATGCTTTTTTTCAATACCGTGAATTAACCCGTAGCGTAACAAAGACTAACCCGACGTCACCAGCCAATACTCCGCCGGAGAGCCAATCAAAAACGACGTATGAGCGCACGTGCCCTTTCTCGTCGGTGATTAGTCAAATCGACAGCTCGATAGAAATTATTCATCGCAGAAAGAGGCTGTTTCGAGGCGCACCGACAAGCGTGAACGAATAACAACGGCGCGCCTCGAAACCGTTCGATTTCAACGCGGAGGGGGAAATGTATCTAAGCGCAGCACGCGCTATCGATCGACTTTATTGTCTATGCAAATAGGCTTAGCGCGAAATCAGAATCTCACATTTCTCTGGTCGGCTAATTAACATTAAAATGACCTAACGGTAGTGGGGGAACGAGATGTCATGTGTACAAGACGCGAAACCACGTGGCTAAACCGAATGACAATGTTTGTAGTGCGAGAACACGCGACTGTTTGGAATAGTAACGTAGTGGAATATAGGCTTACTGGTGGCAAGGACACATACTATAACCAGCTGATTGATGACGCGCTGTACGGGTGCGGAAGTCGCTTCGGAGGAAGTTAAATCGCTTCGGAAGGAACATCGCTTCTCCTTCGCTCGCCCTGTGAAACTCCTCGACTGTCAGTGGTTAAAACTGTGCCGAAGTATCGTTTGTTGACAAGTGGTATTACTACACACACACACACACACAAACACACATACACACATACACACACATACGACCCATTGATTCGCAAATCTTTTACCGGCTTACTACCAATACCCCCGCTACTTTTCATTCCCGGTTTTTGACACCTGCCAATGGATCCGGGCTGGACAGTGTGGACGTATATGAATATTAAGCAAGCGTGTTGACTACGACATGCTCCCTCACCCAAAGTGCAATTACGCCGGTTCGTGATGGAATGATTACACTAGCGTCCCATGCCGTCGAGCAAATGGTATTGGAAATCCGGAGTGACAACAAGCCAGGAACGATGGATACTGCAACGCTGAGTGTGATGACGAGGCATCGTTACAGAAAGTTCACTTTGTTATGATATTGCGAACTGGGGCGGAGGGGTGTACCACAATTAGCCTAACTTTGCCAGGCAGCTAAAAAAAAAATAATCCTAGGACCCAAGAGATCGGCCCATGGTTTCAATGCGGTGTATTAATTCCAGGAGTTTTGCAAACACACGAAATGAGAGGGAGCCGAGCCAGACTAGGACTAGCCCTTATCATCATCGTCTTGTTTGCGTACCCCTGTGACACAGGTAAGACCCTCTTCTGACCCTCTTCTGACCCTCCTCCGAAACTCTACCAACAATATTATGTACCCTCTACTGACCATTCTTCTCTGATAAACAGTCCAACACATGTATATTCTCCCCCAATGCTCTATGCAAAGTATTACGACTTCCTCTGGTGTCGTAACCGCGAGAGTAGCGTTTCTCGAAGCTGTCGTATCTACTACGAGACCAGAAAACCCTCTCGTAGCGATCCCTTATATACTAGTATTGCGATCGGTGCCCTATGTACAAGTGCCCTATGGTCTCAGTTGATACGAGAGCTTCGAGAAACGATACCATATAACACTATCGTAATCCATCAGTGCTAAACTTTATCAGTCCCCCTGCTAGATCTGGCCTTCCCTCGTGCATACAATCAACAGTAAACGCTGTTGTTCTCTACGAACATACGACTGTACATTATTCGTTTAAAATAAATTAGTATCGATGTCCGTACGGTTATCACCTGGAACTGTTCGACTACGGCGTTGAATGAAACCACATGGACTAGAATATATTAGTAGGGATATTGACAGGGGCGAAAAGGTGGGGGATCTTCTATGTTATATTATGCACAGATCCCGTTCGCATAGTAAGCGTGTAATGTTATGCATACCGGTGTTACGTCGTGTTTCGTCCGTCAGTACCGGGGCTTACCATTCATACTGCATATTATGTACGTGAATTGAACTATAGGACTGTTAACTACAGGTGAATAAGCAAAACGCTTGGGCTTGGGATTCACACCTGTGCAATAACGTATACAGCTTGTGGGTGTTGCTGGTATCTGCATCAATATCGCCGTGGATGACCGTGTGCAGCGTCAATCTGTTGCCAGCGTAGTTAGATTGATGACAATAGAATGCGTTCATGTTGAAGACAACCCGCCGGCAGTTAGAGGAAAGAATAGCTATGATATCGAGATGACTGATTTAGAAACGTTGGAAGCTTTATCTAGAAAGCAAAAATCGACCACCCCACCAAAAAGAATCAACAAAATATATGTATAAATAAGTATGGAATAGATCACCATTGCACCAAAATCAATTCATTCAGGTTTCATGGATAGTTATTGAATGTAGTCTATATTTACGTTCGAACTACACTGTAGCCTTCGATTCAGGAACCAATGGATTTTAATCGCATGGTTTGAGGAAATGACATAACATCTCATCTTACAGCAGGAAGGTCACTTTTGTATACAAACATTGTAGAGCATAGTAACCTTTCTGTACTTCTAAAAGGTATACGATATGAAGTAAAAATACACCCCCCAGAAACAGGGGAGGGGAGAGGGGACAGTTAAGGGGGGAATGGGGGGGATTGAGGGATGGAGCTGTGAAAGCAGCTATCTGATTCGTCGAAATCTGGGCCGTTTCGCGCATACTCCCTTGCAAGGAATTGCTAGTACTTGATTCGGTGCTAGCTCGGCCAACTCTTAATATTTAAATTATTTCTTTAGGTTATATGCACTATATAGTACTACGATGTTTACGTTTCTGGGGGTGAATGTACTGCCATCTTTAAATTCTATTTTGGAATAACGATTTGATTAGATTGCTATCTGTATCTTCAAAGATCGTAAACTTATGATAATCTAGCACGAATATTGCACAAAGATTTGAACATGTGTTTACACAATTAATTAAATGTATATACGGTTTGCATAATACATATTAACTAATACTACATCATTAATTTACTTAGTAATTAATGTCGACACTATAATATACAATAAAAAATTGAAGTGAAATAAACAATGGTATTGGATTATCGAGCGATATATTCATAAATAAAACATTGATTGAACACGTTGAAAAATCTTATAGATTTCTCGTTGATATAATACTTCATTTGGAGTAGAATCTACTTTGGGATTGAAACCGAGTTTGCTAATGGTAAATATTGTTGCATATCCCATCTGCTGAGGCTATGTGCTCGTCGTGTTAGGACATTCATTCTTATATGTATTTATTTATTTATTTATTTATTTATGTAGATAGCAAAATCGATTACGTCAATGGCGTAAGTTTGAAGGAAGCTTAACCAACGTTGTATGATCATGGAATGCCACAAATTATATTGGAATTTACATTATGGGGAAATATATAATATGACATAATTCCGCCTATACCAAGAATGTTCTCAATGGTTAGTATCTACGACTCTATGTAGTGCAGATTCAATGACACGTCTAAGCCAAAAGCAATCGTAGTTATTCATTGCGTTCACCCAGGCAATACCGACCGCAATTCAAATGTTAATTTACACTGTGTCGTATACGCGAGCTTTTTTAAAATAGAAAAAAAAATAAAAAGATCGACGTCTTCACACATAATACCCCCCATGATCTGATTGTCGGGTATTGAGGTAACACCCAAGCGGGTACCGCAAGTACTTGAAAAAAATACATAGCACTTCCACGCTTCACTGGGTATTTCCTATACATCAGAAAGAGACATAGTAAAAAAGGAGGGTGACAATGTAATAATTGCTTATCGTTTACCGGCTGTATGAAATAATTGTATGTCTGTTGCGGCATGAACTAGTCTGCTGTATAAATACGCCATTGACAAGATTATGGATCGTATTAAATCGGGACTTGACTTAGCATGTCCTCACCTCCCCGTTAGTAGCATTACAACTATAGGGTATTCGTGTAAGCATGTAATACTGTGGACATAGGTGCATGCGCTAAGTAGATGCACTGTATAGTGCATGCAATAAAAGATAACACGAATGCCTCTTGTGTCCGTGAGGGGAAATATTTAAAGGTGCATGACCTTATTTAAAAAAATTTTTTTTTAAATAATTTCGAAATTATTGGACAATTTAATTTAGAAAGTATTAATAAACGGACATTACATTTATTACGTCACTATTCACACTTTGTGATTTATGTTTTCTATTTTCTATTCAGTTGTTGATTATGCCACTAAAATCGATTACCACTTAATAAATTCAACTAAATAAAATTTGACATAACATATATTTAAAAAATTATCAAGGTAAATATTTCGGAACTATTTTGTATTATTCCGACGATGCCTTTAATATTCACAAACTATTTCAACGTTGCAATTTAAAAGGAAACTCCTAGAAAGTGGCTAAGAGCGAGTGAACACGCAATCGCGGCTGTGAAACATACGATTCGTAAATTTTAAATGAAGCAACCATTCCGCGTCTGAAATGCGCACGAAATCCCGTCCTGCGTTAGATAAAACACGTGGTGCTAACAAACACGTGTAAGCAGTACGTCGCATACATATTATATACATGGAAATAGTCGGTGTGAAAAGTTCTAAATTAGGAGATAAACGCCCCTAGTTTAATTTTAGAGGTGGGGTATATAGTGGATCTGTCACCCCATAATCCATTTTAAAACCGAAACGGTATTTAATCATGACAATTTATGATGAGATTGAATATTTTATTTGTACATTTGTCATTATTTTACCCTGTTTATTAAAATTTCAGAAAGCATCTCTCACTTTTTGTTTTATCTTACTGTGTATATATTGTTTAAATATTTCCGAAAATATCCATAAAGTTTATTTTCCACTTTTCCGATGTACTAGCTGCTAGACAGTATTACACGTTTCTGTTGTAATATTTAGGAAAACTGAGTAGCAATGACGGTTACAAATTTGTATTCCATCACAGTTAATAAACTGTAGTGAACTAATTAATAAAACTAAAACTAGGCGTATGTATATAACACAAATATAAATACAGGCTTTTGAAGTTTTGTAAATATTTAGATTTTATCGCAGATTATTACTCTATGTAAATACGAGGTATTCATATTTTCATTCACGGGCTTTATTTCTAAATGAAACATTATGTACATATATTTTTAAATGAGTGACATTATTTCTGCATTTCAAACCCGTCTATGAGAGACCACAGGAAACGAACTTCACGGAAAGAATTCCAACACTTGTTGCATAAACTTTGGAATTCTAGCATTAAACACTTGGTGATACAACCATTATTAATGTGAACATTGTAATGTATCTGTCTCAAAAATATAATACCGTGATTGGAATTTCTAATGTGAGATTTTGCCATCCTTAATTTCGCAAACAACTTTCGATGCTAACTACTTTTATAGAATCTAATTGTAGTAGTCTTCTGTACCATTCCGTTACATCTCACAGAGAAACCAAAGAACAAAGTCCTTCTTTCACATATGCAAATGTTGGCGCAACGATATGCTATACAACGTATTTTACTAAATTATTAGAAACGTATATTGTTATTAGATGTGGTTAAATTTCATAAAGGGTACGGCAACAAGCGGGAACGTTGGAAATATTTTCCACATCGAAACATTTAGTGAATTTCATTATTGCCATCATTGTAAAAATCTTGAAAATATCTGATTATTATGTTATCAAGAATGCACACGATGAGCCCAAATATGTTATTAAATTATGGCATGAGTTACAAATAGTGTCATAGATATTAATTAAAAAACAAAAATTATAGTCGATTTTTCTGTCTGAATCCTTGTTTTTGCGTTATTCCGTTTCACGAACATGGATGGAAATTTCACGGAAGTAGCATCGAAATTAATTCAAAGATAAATATAGGAAGCACGTTTAAAATATGTCAACATTCTACTTCCGATAATATAAGAAAGAATAACAACCACAATGACGATCTCTCTGGGTTTACCTAAAGTACATCAACAAACCAAGTTCAGTTTAATAGTATCTCTTACTTTAAGAACTATTTCACTATATCATCTGATGCTTCATTATTGAATGAAAAATACTTGAATATTTCGTGACAAATATTTTAGTGTGATGTATAATTATCAGTGTCTGGTAAAACGTAAAATTAAAAATAACTATATTTATTAAATATACTCTAAAGAAACTAAGTTCATATAATGCCATTGACCATGTTAACAGACAACACTCTCAACTAGATTTCAGCAATATTCATTTTTGTACCCGAAAATTATTCCTGACGTATGAGAAAATTCCTATTATTAGTTTTGCATCTTTCTATTAATAGAGAATCTAGAAAATCTATATCTACTGAGAGCAGAAATAGCAATGCTATATTATCGTTACGATATAATGAGATTATTTGTATAGTTTATGTTACAATGATTGACACATGTAAACGACGTTTGTGACACAACTGGTAAGTTGCATTGCACGTGCCATATTGCAATCGTCCCTCGGGGCTTTCTATCATATCGTACCTAAATTATGGCAGATGACATTGGATAAGAATGTCGAAGATAATACAATCAAAATTATGTCTCTTTTGGGTGATATTACCCGCAGTCTATGTAGTCAGGTCAATAAAGTAGGCGAACTGTTGCCATCGGCAATCGGAAAGATACGAAAATATCCGAGGACAAGTCTATATGACAGCATATGCTCGTAGCTTGCATGTAATTCATATTGAAGCATAGATTCTACTCAATATAGCTGTAGTTACCACATGTGTGAGTGAGTCACCGAAAGCATTTTTATCTTTATCACCATTGATCACTCTATGATCACCATACCCTCTCACTGATCACCCCCCACCCTCCAATGATCAACCCTGGCCAACCCTAAAGGGGACGCCCCGAAGTTTAATCAATATCACCAGATGTTTTAATGAGAAATTTGGTGGGCATTTTACAGTGACGTTAATTGTTGCCCATTGTCCCAAATCATATAGTGTTATAACATCTCCCATGTCATCTGCTCTCGGATAATTACGTAGAATTCCACGGAATGGGCCGAACCACCCAGTTGTGCCATGCACGCGAAATGAGATTGAAAGTGAAAGTTATACGTAGAACCCCATAGAAATACTCATGCGATCCTGTGTATGCATAAACGAGTGTTAGACATTATGTATATGGTACTGTCATATTTGGAGAATTCATGTTGATACTTCTTATAATGCGTATTTAATTAATCTAAACCGCAACTTTTCTCCAAAATGCAAAATTCTAAAACCTTTCCAGTATCCCTTTTGGATCTTATTGTATTGAAAACTCAACTAGCACATGTGCATATAATTACTCTAAACATCAACCTTCCTCTAAAACGCAAAAGTCCAAAACCTTTCCAGTATCCCTTTTAGATCTTATTGTATTGAAAACTCAACTAGCACATGTGCATTTAATTACTCTAAACCCCAACCTTCCTCTAAAAGCAAAAGTCCCAAAACCTTTCCAGTACCCCTTTTGGGTCGTATTGTACTGAACACTCAACTAGCATATGCCACGTGACAAATCATAAACATTGGGTCACGAGTAATATACATCGCATAGCATAACATTCTGGCTAAGACATACCATAAACACAGACTAGTATTCTTACTTTGCACTCGTTTGAGGGATGTTTTGTAGCCAGAATTGGTCGGTGTTTCGAGGATCAAAGAATATGTCCCTGAGAATACGGAACCTTCTTTGAGTTGGATTTCAAGGTCAAATATTATAAGGGGATTTGTGAACAAAACTTCCAGCATAGCAAGAAACAGTACTCAAATTAGTATCGTGCTCCCCAGACCAGATATCTTATAACACGTATATATTATGAATTAAGTTCATCCTATCATTGTATTTGGATTTTCTTGTCATGTTTCTCTATTGGCGTTGTTTGGATCAAATATTGATGTAGACGTTATAGTCCTACCAACTTCGGTAATTAAGAGAAATTCCCGGTATGGAATTGCCCCCAACGCGTAGTCAATACCCACAGCTACTGTAAAACACGTCCAGGATAATACATACAGCAATTTCTGACGTAGTGTATTCAGCACAGTCATGTTGGTGTTGAAAATATGCCATGTATTCGCTCCTCGGTAATCGGGCATAAAAAAATGTCAACGTAATAAGCCATATTCAACCAATGGCGTTAGAAGACCACCTACTCAACTGCACTAACGACAATCCATTTCCGACCGGGTAAATAATGATTGGAATGTATTAATTATATTTAGTAATTGAAACGCGAGAGAGGCCTCGACTCTGTTGCGTATCTATAGTAGGTCACTGGTACGGTTTCTCTATTAAGCGTAACTAGATCATTACGTATGTAACGGGCGTACTATGAATAGGGCCCGCATTCTACGACCTGACTGTCGATGTATGGGATGTTTTGTTCGGCGGGGTCTTCCCTCTTGACTATTACCCGTGGGAAGCAGCGCAACACTGTCCCCCTGGATCAATGCCCCGGGCCAATTGAATCCTCAAGGTTGTTCCTTTGCGCCTTCAAGAGAACTGGCATAAAGTATTAATTCATGGACCGCAAGATATGATCATTAAATAACGATGTGATCCAACTGTGCTGAACTTCTGTTGGTATTATTAAGATTAATGGCAGTTGAGCATATGCTGCTTCTTAAGACCATATGGGAAAGTGTGCGTATGAGTGTACGCCCTAAGTGACCCCTTGTTGGTGGAAGTTACGAGTTCGAATCCGGATCCATTATGGTGGTATGTGATGGTTTGGTTCCATCGCCAGGATAGAGAAATGTGTTGCACTGCAAAATATCCGTATTAAATATAATGGGTTTTATAATAACAACTGTATAGTGTACAATGATTTGATTTGTTGACACTGCCTTGGTTTGTTGGTTATTCCCGTATGAAACAATTTGAGCTGTACTAGCCATTCGTATAACAAAACATCTTGTAAAACAGAGTCAAGAATATGCAATACTACTATTTCTACTACTACTACTACTACTACCACTACTACTACTACTACTATTACTACTACTACTATTATTACTACTATTACTACTACTACTACTACTACTACTACTACTACTACTACTACTACAACTGCTACTACTACTACTACTACTACTACTACTACAACTGCTACTACTACTACTGCTATTTCTACTATTAGTACTACTACTAGTAGTAATACTACTACTAATATTGCTGCTGCTACTACTACTACTACTACTACTACTAGCAACAACATCAACAACAATAATAACATTATTACCACCACTACTACTACTACTACTACTACAACTGCTACTACTACTACTACTACTATTGCTGCTTCTACTACTACTACTACTACTAGAAACAACAACAACAATAATAAGAATATT
>JAULBP010073370.1:0-12650 GCA_032355345.1 Lepetodrilus pustulosus | reverse complement strand
GAGAGAGAGAGAGAGAGAGAGAGAGAGAGAGAGAGAGAGAGAGAGAGAGAGAGAGAGAGAGAGAGAGAGAGAATGTGGAAATTAAATAATCAATTTATTGAAACTGGCTACTATAAAAATTACATGATTAGATTCCATTGCCCGATATTGAACAAACCGAAAAATATTGCCGACAACGTCTTTATCATGAACTAGCAGATTGACGTGTACACGTTTATGAGTGTTTAAAGCTTGCGATAACGTGTTTTAGAAGCAAGCGATAGTTGATTTGAAAAATAGTTCGTTTAAATTAATTTAAAGTGTCAAGTATATGCATACGAATCCACAAGCATTCTCTTTTCTGAACGCACCTTTCTACGGATTAACGACATAGGCATGTCTCTTAACTTGTAGCTTCCTAGCCAAAATCAACCATCAGTCAGCCATTGGGATTATGAAGTTATTCATATAATGTGTTTGTTTGATGTCAATGCTATATCGCTGCACTTTAAGAGGAGATAAGCGAGCATTGAAGCAGAATGGAATAGCAATGTGTTTGAACACATCTGGCGAAACCAAATAAACTACTTTAGACGTTGTCCCCGACGCTTTGTTGTCATGGGTACTGAAGATCGTGATTGCGCGTTATCTGTCACGTGTGTGTTTGTTAGGGTTAATCCACTCTGAGATGGTTAATAATGTCAATTTAGATGCGTGTTTTCCCAAACAGACTTATAGATAGAGGGTCTTATAAACGTGCATGAACTCTACTGTTGTGAGACATATTAGCGATTACTGCGAAATTTCTAACCCGTGTTCCAATAAACATCACCATCATCGAATACTCAAGACACAGTGTTGCCAGTATCGAGTATGAGTATAGTAATAGCTGTATTAGTTGTAATAGCTGTATAGTAATAGCTATATTAGTTGTAATAGCTGTATTAGTTGTAATAGCTGTATTAGTTGTAATAGCTGTATTAGTTGTAATGGGATATAAATAGAATTACGTTCATGTATCCGTTTTGTGAACTGATAAACCGTTATTTTATGTACCACCCAATTAACTGTAAACGCCATTTAATTATGGCAATGTAGAATACTTGTTAAAACTTATACACACCATTGTATATTTTCTTTAGATAAATGTACACGTATTCCTTGATATCATTCTTTACCAGCATTTAACTCATACATACATGTACGTAGCCTAGTGATCACTTCCAAGTAATATTAATTAATACAAACATTTGAAAGCTACAGTTAATATTTACAATAAGTTTTAGTAGAAATAAAAATAACATTTTACTATAGTTGGAAACATGTAATGCATTGGCTCGAATGTGAGCATGGTATATATTCTAATGCAGAAGCTGTCGTAGTGAACATTCAATTAAATCGATGGTTTACTTTGTAAATGTCCAGCGTGATTCATATTCTTAAGTTCTTACATGACATACCATGTTTCTCAAAGCCAAAGGACAAAGTGCATCCAAGATAAAATAGTGTCACATGCATTAAGCCGTAATATCTGTTGACGTGGACGCTACTCTGGATGGCGGCCCAGCTTCAGCGCCTGTATCTGTGCGACATCGTGTTACGCGACCAAATAAACAACTGATAATTGAGTTATTATAGGATTAACCCTATGACGCGTTGATTGCACAGATGCAAGATAGATAGACAGCCAGACAAGATATACATGCAGGCTGTTGGTTCTCCTGTTGTGGGCAACCTTTGGTCCAGTTTCGTAACGCTCAATTTGATTGGATCTGGACGTCGTGGCGTACCGATCCAAGACCATGTTTAACATAAGCGACAATTACAAGGGAAAGGTAAACAGATGTTAAGCAGTCAGATTCCGTGTTCGAATCTCCGATACCTGCCATTACATGTAATGTCGTTGTCTTTGATATCGGATCGTGTTGCAGCATATGCGGGTTATCTGGATGAGGTCATGTGACATGGTGTTGTTCAGCCAAGAGAGGTCGCTAAACACTGCTATAGATAGCTATCAATTATGCTGATAACCCAGGTGACATCTTACGAACCTATTGAGATTCTTAACCCTGCGGTGTTTATAGGTAAGGGTGTGCTGTATAGGTACTTACCCGGCCTACGTGACATTCATATCAATGCAAATGTATATTTATAATCAAATATTTGCTCATGTTTATGGTATTGCAAGTGCAAGAGTTAGTATCTGTACATGGTTATGTCAATATTTGAGCTGGATTGCCAGATAGCTTTGTGTGGGGTTGAGTTCCATATATGAACTCTCTTCACTAGGGCATAAACAATTCCACTTGGTGTGTGGACTAACATACTCTGATGACCCTTCGTGAACCTTGAACGTCACCTGGCATACTATTGTGGGCTGCACACAACCTCTACACTCTACACAGACATACATACACACACGTGTAAAGTACAAATGTACTGCTTCTATAGTGGGTAACTAATACCAACGTTGCATGTATTACAGTATTTGGTTTGTGTTGGGATTAACCTGGTCCAGACAATCAATGAGGAACTGTTATGCACTTTGTACTCAACGAACCCTTGTGACATAGATGTGTGTGTATATCTTGTATATCTTGCATTGTATATCTTGGACATCATATCTATAGAACAATGGGATATTTTGAAATTTATGATTGCTTTTATAACACGGCATTGTTCTTGAAGAATAATGGCGACAAGGTTTGTTGGCTTTCCAAATCGATTTCAGTAACTTACTTAACGCCGGTGTATAATATTTTAATACGAAAATCGATGACACTGCGAATATTATAGTATACGTCAACGGGTATTTTTAAAGACAATCGTTGATCAGTATTACATGTCAACCACTCTGAGGCGGTGTACCCACGTGACGATGTTACAGAAGGATGCAAGTGTAGGTGTTGTTTTATATGTACTCGTGTATGCTGATGACTGTACTGTTATCATTGAATGCCAAGCATCTCCAAACTATGTTAGATCTATTTTCTTCATACTGTAAATCATGGAAGCTCAATATTAATTAAAAGAAAATTAAAATACTTATATTTGGCGGCAATAAGCGTGATAGAAATCGTGCGTATAGAATTGGTAACAAGATCCTAGACCATGTTGAAGAATATATGTATACTAGTATCTTGGTGTAATATTTCACAGAAATAATTATTTTACGATTGCAATTAACAGTATACCGGGCATCTGTGAACAAGCCACTAAAGCCTATGTATGTTATAGTATGTAAAGGTAGAGCTCTCAACTTGTCAATACCATGTCAGTTATTTATTTGTCTAATGCTGTATGGGTAAACCAATCTTGTTATGGTTATGTTTTTTTTAGATCTTAAGCAAATTGAATCTGTACATAAACTTAAAAAGAAAAGTACCCTGTTATATATAAATTATTTGGTTTACGGGGAATTGGTTCTTAGCCCACTCTCTGTGTCAGTCAAAATAAAAATGATAGCCTTTTGGGTGAAAATATTAATAGGAAAGCCCACAAAGTTCAGTTGTATTTTACAGCCAAACTTATATGAAGATGCTAGTACTAATGGATATGCCCACACGTGATTTACTCAGCAATACATCTGGTCATCAATATGTAAATGTTGTTTCATCCTCCTGGTTAAAATTTTCTATTGGTAAAACATTGCGTCAATTAAACGCTATTTGTAATGAATACCATTATATGTTTAAATGTCCACAGTTTTCATCTGAAAGAAAAAAAGTATATCCCCTCGTATTACTTTTCTAGATTATCCATCCTTAAGTCACGTTCTCGTTTTAGGTGCAAGAAAATAAGTGTAGTAAAAATCTTAATGTATTCTGTACTAATATATTGTCATTAACTCTATGAAACGTAAAACATCCTATCAAATCCCTGTCCGCAATATTATACCATGTTTGATTTTGTTTCAATTATGTTGTACCTCATATGCTGAGGTTCTAGGCCTGAGTGTAAATAAAGATTCTGTTCTGTTCTGACTGAATAATAACATAACCGAATGAACATTATATTTCGAGTAAAACGTATTTGACCATCTTCAATAAATGTCAACGTTCTTAGGATTAAAACTTGAAAACTGCACAAAACCTCAATTTTTTTCTCTATTACGTAATAGCGTAACGTGAGAGACCATAGCTCAACCATAGCATGGTTTTGTTAATGAAGTAATTGCACACGAATACTATTGCCTATATGGACACAACATCCAACGTAAAGCATTTAAGATGCAAATATTTCTACTGGGCGACTGCTCGTATACATTGAGACACGTTTTTTCCCTTCACCCTGTTTGACCAATAGGGTTTTCCATTACTTGAGCGGCAGGAGTCTACACGGAAATGCCCGTATGTTTGGCCTATGCCAGACTTGACACTCTTTTGTTCACGAATGACGAGCGATAGCGCCAAAATGTCAGCGAGTAGTTGTCGTCTGCTGTCTACAGCGGCATTAATGACGTGCTAACAAAGATGGGATTAACAAAAAACAGCAGCAGGAAAGAAAATACTAGCTTTTCTTTCTTCATCCTTAAAAGTAAATTTGTTTTTTTCTTGTTTTCATGATCGTTGGTGTGTACTGTGGATTAGCAGTTAGCTGCCTAGGCGCAGGAAAGACGACATCGGGCGCCATCTTGGATGAATCGCCAGAGGCTTCACATAAAAGAAGGGACTGATTGAAACACGTTTAGAATTAGAGAAGAGATTGTCGACGACTTTTTTCACTCCTTGTGTTGCTGTTGGGAGCCGGATGAGTGAATCTCTGGAGAGAGTGCGAGATGAAAGGAAATGTAATCGGGAGCGGCATGCTACAAGAATGTCTACAGTCATAACACAGGGACGAACCACATTTAAATATCTGTGAAAGATCTCATCGCCATGGTTACACAAATGCTGAAATCAAAACTGCCCTTTCATGTCCCTGTCAGTTTAGAATTTTAAAATATAATCTTGAAAACTAAAAGTAATACGCGCTTAGCAATCATGGCGCCAATTGGAGTTCCATTATTCATGAAGTCTTACAAGATCCTGTAAGGTCACGTGCAACTGAATCTGACGTGGTACTATATTATTTAAACACATCTGATACTTCACATAGACTAATGGGTTCTGATTGAAGACAGACATAGATATGGAAATGAATCTCATATGCCTATTCCTACGGTGTAATGTATATATGTATTATTTGTCGTGGAGTGGTCCAGGGTATAAAAAATAAGCTTTACAGCTTGATTGCTAATCTTCAATCGTTTTCTTTTGAATAAAATATGTTTAAACCATTTCTATTGCAATTTCTTTTAAGATATTGTTCTGTATGAATATGACGAATTTATTTTATTTTTTATTTAATTTTATTTGATATTTTATTTTAAATTTTATATCGAAGTACTATCTTCTCCAGGGAGGTTAAAACAAATAATTTTGCTTTACGCTTTGTTACGGAGTTAGATCACGTGGACTAGGCTAGATGCCTAGTATAGTATAGTTTGCAGACGAAAGACGCCTCATAATGGAATTGTAGGTTTGCGTAAGTTTGGAATAATCCAGTATACACAGTACTATAACAAAGACGGGTCACGGTATTTATAGCCAAGTCAAATATAATCATCCTAATGAAAGTATGCAAATGTTTAAACGTTAATGAACGCATGAAAATGAGCGAAAATAGCCCAGAATACTGAAGTAGATCTTTATTAATCTATATTAGTATGTTTCTTATTTATTACGACTTTCACTGTGGACATAGCATTACACTAAGCCCTTTAGACTACCACAGAAACATCTTGAATCAATAAATATATGTGCATTACTCGCCTCTCTATATACTATTGGCATCAATACAATGGGTATGCAAATATAAGATTATTCATGCGAACATAATAGACAGAGATTAGAGACACAGATGCTAATGAAACAGTAAGCCTACCACAAAGAGTGGCCAGTCATTGAATAGGTGCCGGTATAAATACCAGTTTCTTAGTATAATTGTACCTAACCAACGACAGCTGGAATAATCTAAATCAAAACAAATATTACGTCATAATTCGGCGAGGTTTCATAACCATATTTCATTGTTTCCGTAAAATATTGCATTTTATTAGGTAGTGATTCCCTATTGATCTTATTCGTGCTATTAGAAAATAGCCAAATCATCTGTACTAGGGCCGGTACGACTAATCGATTAGTCGGGAACTAGTAAATTAGATCAACTGTCGACTAGCAGAAACAGTAGTCGACTAGTTGGTACTATCAGGACCCCTGTTTGAAGAAAGAAACACAACAACAGTACTTACTTTTAGACAATGAGATTAGCTACCGGTGTTGTATCCAATTTGATACCCATGTTACTTGCAGTATGATTGTTCCTTTATCTACTAAACACATTATTCTTTTGTCTTTGTTAAACAAGATCGCGGACTTGCTTACTATTATTCAATCCCAATATGTGCCTCTTTTCCAAACAGGAAACAATTCTCGTGGTGAGCAAAATGTATAAATAGATATAGAACGACTAATCGACTAATAATCGACTACCAACACCAACTAGTCAACTAGCACTTTTCAATAGTTGTCCCGGCTCTAGTAGATATCTATGTACAATTCAATTTTCTATCTCCATGACGAGTGATTGAAATTAACACTAGTCCTCTAGCCCAGACCATTTCTCCCAATTCTAAAGGTATCCTAAGGACTAGTAGAAATTCTTGTCTTTTGTTATTTGTATCACTATTCGGACTAATAAGTTTTAAAGTTAATTTCGATCCTTGCATGACCAAATTAAGTTTTCTTTAAACAAAACTTAAAAAACAGCAGTGATTAATGCGTAAAAATACCATAATAGCTGCAGCGATTAATCTTATATTATTAAAAGCACCATGCAAGTGGCAAATTGAAATTTCATTGGAAACATTACCAGTTTTGGTCATGATTTCCTTGCAGATCTTGGCCTGTTCGCTCTCGTCACCAAATTGGGTGTCCTTCATTTCCTTGAATCGTCGTTCTTCCAGTGGAACAGTAAAAACCTGAAAAGATTTAAACAAATTAAAACTGCATGGTTTCATCAAAACTTCGAAATTCAAATTTGTGAGAGAGAAAAATGGACGCATTCATAAATTTGTTTATTCCAATGTTAAGGTCTGATTTTTTTCCCCCACACCACTCAATATTAATTAACAATTTAACGGAAGGTCCTTGAGGCGTCATTGCAACATCTACAACACAATAGATATCTGTGCCAACCACAACTTTGGCCACTGGGAGAAGTATGTACCCCTAATTAGTTTCTTAATGTCTAACACCGGTCAACATACCTGAGTACATTTCGAACGGTTGTGGAACTTGGGTTGCCATTGTGGAACAACGTTGGTCGTAATGGGCGTGGGTTCGCGGACACCAGTCTTGAGGGCAGGGAAGGCCTCGTCGTACGTCGGAGGCTCAAAGGCCTCGTCCTCCACATTAGGCACCGCCTCAGAGTTCGTTGCCATAGTCAATACTCAGTAGTCAGGAGACAGAGCCGAGTCGTACAGTACTTTCTGCAAGAAGCAACAGCCAAATATTGAACATGACTTTCTGCAAGAAATGATAGTGGTGTTTTATTTGACAAGCTACCTGGGAAATTTCTAGCCAAAGTGTGTGTGCCGGTATCTGGAGACCAGCGCATCTCGGCTAGATATGGTACCGGCGTGTCTTGGTTGGACATAAACCGGAGTAAACAGAGCCGGGCAGCATTATTTGCCCTTTCACCATCACATGACATGTGCAGTTATCTTCCAAAGTGGCTAGACGCTTTCTGCCAAATCAAGCAGGCCTGATGTTACATAAGACAATTATCTCTTCCTGCATTGATAGCACTTGCAACACCAACGTTTCTTTGGAATATTTAGGCCTTCAAAAACCCCAACTATATCCAAAGAGCCAGCAGTAGCCCCGATTCACTCTCCCACTCACAATAATATAGACAATACATACTGGGAGCTGTTGGTATTTGACTTAATAAAAATAGAAATAACAGCAGACAATTTGTCCGCTACAATTAATATTTAATCATGCCTTAGTGCATTTAAAATCAAAAGCAGCATGTAAAACATGCGAAAAACATTTGACTAAAATTGGTTTGTGTACAACGGAGATAATCAGAGAGCAATGCAATGAGCCATAGCAAATCATTACAATATCCATGTCAAGTTGGGATCTCATTATATCATGAATGCAGTCATGCAATATTACATAATAAGACATCTGATATGGGTCACCTGCTGTGGAGTTCAGTCATCGACTAAATTCACCATTTTATGTCTAGTCAATATTCACCAACTAAAAACTGGACTTGTCAAAAACAGTAATACTTAAAAACAACAGGCTTATTTTGAATCAATATTCAATTTGTACAACATCCAGATTGACTTAAATAGACTATAAAAGACTGACTATCTAAAACCAATCATCCATATCATACACGTTGTAGGAGAACTAACAAATATCATACCTGTGATGGAATATTTAGACTTTGAGAGATGCTCTACATAGCCGGTGTGAGTTCGTACCTGACACGTCTCCAAATTTAACAACTGTTGAATAATTTACCAACTAAGTCAATATATAAAACAATATCACCAACATACACTTGGCAATACAAAATAAAACAGTAATTTGTGTCAATTTATTGACCTAATCTTGAAAATATGGCATGATTATGTGAATAGTGCTGTCCACGTAAACAGATTTCACCCATCTTGACAGTCGAGTCTACGTGTCGCATTTGGCAACATCATCTTACCGTACTGCGTCCGTGAGTTCCGTCCTAGGGGTTTCGACAACCTTCGTTAGGCTCCAATGTGGCTGGGGTTTAATCTGAAACAAGTAAATTATATGTTAACTGAAATCGTTAAAAAAAATACTTATCATAGACGATAGCGATGAAAAGTAGCCACACTCACCAACCACGTAGAGGGATCTATAACTGGTCTGACCCCCTGTATTCTTACGCATATGTCACCGCACTGTCGAGAGTGCTGATTGGTCAATTCTCCAACATGCACCTGCATTTCCGTTAGTCTCAACGAATGAACTACAGGTTTACAAAAATAGCGTTAATTATACAATTTGCTTCTTTTGTGGCTATTCAATGTATGTATTGAATTGGCCATAACATACACATTAATATTGCCTTATGAGAGACTGGGTCGATCCATTTCATGAAAGCCGCGTGCATGGCATGTGTCAATTAATATGGGACTATGTCTTGAACATTCACTGCTAGTAGATATAGCGGGTTCAAAGTTCGCAACAAGTGTCTAGGTGGTGACGTCAAAAAGAGACAACTGTCACACTTCTGAAGTTCTGAGGAGATCATAGATCTAGTGTACAAAAACCGGTTTGGGTTGAGAAAGTGTAGTCTATTTGTATAATATAATAATATTAATAACAATAATAATATTTATATAGAGGGTCCAGAGGCGGATACTGCATTTTAGTAACCTCTCTCTCTCTCTCTCTCTCTCTCTCTCTCTCCTCCCCTTCTCCTTCACTCATATATTTTGAACATGACATCTCAAGGCAGACAAGTTAGTATTTATTCATAGCATATTGCACCATCATGACATCAACATTTACTGGGATCCGAGTACATCCGTCCTACTGCTAATAAATCCACATATTCTCGTCCGATATTTTCCCACGCGATATCCCCACCAGCGGAAATGTGAATCCACTGATGTGATAATCATGCACAACAGCCATGCATGCCATGGACTTGCTGGGAATAAAGATGTTATATAACCCAGTTCTACTGCTTCCTGAAACCTTTTCAAAGTTGCCAACTGAAAGAGTTCCTGCAAGGCTAATCGGTACAGATGAATGTGTTAAACTCTTAAATGCAGAACCATTTGGTAAAGCATGTCGTCGTCTAATGCCCCAGATTCTGTGTCTGGCAGGTGATATCATATAATGATCCTATAATGATATCCTATAATGATCCTATAATTATATACCATATTGTACTAGGGTTGTACATGTCTTACAGCAATACATAAGGCTTTTATGGCTTGGGAGGAACAGAACTATAAAATCCGCAATTGAACGATTGACAATTTGCGTGTGTCTGCAAATGAATTGTTTGTCGTCCGGATGTTGATGAATTAAGTAGCAGCTTCTACTCAGAAGATTCTCAGGAACAACTTTTGCTTCTTTTGTTGCCTTACCTGGAATTTATTGCATTCTCAGATAGGAAATTTTGCGATCAATATTACTCCATTTCCAATTTGTTTGAGGAAGTCATTTTCACAGCATGATGTGGGTAATAGCATGATGTGGGTAATAGCATACCGTACGAATTAACTCCACAGCATATTGACTTAATCGTTTCCGATATGACAAATACGTGTTTACACATCAGCTTAGTTCTCATGAAGGTATATAAACAATATGCTAGCAGTATTAATTGTCTGATGGGAAATATTGATTCTACTACCAATTCTCGATACTTTTGTTCTCTATAGCAATGATCTGATTACATATTTACCATGGATTAACCATAGGATTTGAGATAGAAAGAGAGAGAGAGAAAGAGTGATTGCTTTGGCATGGGAAATGTTGATTGTTATGTTGTAAATATTTATGATTTTTTTAAGATAATGTCCCTTTTATTGGTGAGGATGTATTGACCATGTCGCAAATATTTGAATTCCATTAAGTCACTATGAGGAGTGTTGCTTTAGTCCAAAGACCAACTATTGTATATTACTTGTGTAAGTACCGTAATTACTCTAATTATTCAAAGCCTTAATAATTTGATCATGTGAATTGTCAAATATAATTTGTTCCTACCCTAAGAATACGAACATGACATATTTTTTTCAAATCTTATACTTCTAAATATTTGAACACTCATGTTTAAAAAATGTATTTATTATTATTATTATTTTTTTTTTATTTCTTTACTATTTCAAATACAACCATATTTTATACTTTAATTCAGTTGTCACTAATTATACGACCTCATATCATTTAAAATTTTCCTCTTTTTCTAATAATTCAAACAGCTACAAATTTAGAAATTTTCTGCTGTGTGAATTATTAGAGTAGTTATGGTAAGTCACTTTGACGAGTGTTGCTTTAGTCCGAAGACCAACGATTATATATTACTTGTATAAATAAGCAGCCAGGGTATCCTTTCACGAGGATCTCTTATCTACTAAGAGACTGGTAGCGCTCTCTTAGCAGTGTATTAGCTAACGGCAATGCGAGCGCTACTACACTCTTAGTGGATAAGAGAGCTTCGTGAAAGGATACCCTGGATTTCAAGATACATATATATATGTACATGTCGATAAAGTTAAATGATTTCAAAGCAAAATCCAATAAGATTTAATCTTTTGTAGAAGAAGTTTGTCTGCATAATGGGTGAAAGATTCATGCAGTGCATAATTAATAAAATTAAATCAATATTTTTGCATTTATTTCATTTATACATAATTATTGCTGTACATGCACAAAAGCCATCCTGGCATTTATATAATAGAATGGGATTTTATGGATACAAACAATCATATTACATACAAAAAACCAGATGTATTAACATGAATCAAATGTGCAATGCAAACAATATTCTCTCTTAATTTCTATGCATAAATGTCACACCTAATTCACTTTCCTTGTATGAATATATTCACATTTCATAGGACACATTCTACAGAGATTCATTGCCTACGAATTGATTTACGGTTGATACATTGGGCAATAAGCTCCCGGTGATGAATAATGTCATCTCTGTTTGACATTTACATAGAATTTTTTTTCACCACTCCCGACTTATACTGTATCTCCGTCACCTTGGATGTTATGTTACACGAGCATGCCATCTGTAATAGACCTTCCTATCGCAGTCTTCCCTATGGCTTCTAGGTCCTGTTTGTCAGGAGAAAACAGAGTGAGTCACAGAAATCGAATTCCTGTATGCCCAAGGCCTCCTCACGTCTCTCGATTGCCGACTTTTATTATAGTGGAAGCCTATGAAATCATCAGCTACCTCACCGTGAAGGAGAAAGTTCTGCCTATTCAACGTGGAAGCCGAATGTAGTTCGTAAGAGGTGCGGGTTAAGAGGCCCTCTGATCGGGAGAGTGGACACGCTGAATGGCAAGGTCTTCCCGAACCTTTGCCACGAGTTTCCAGAATGAATGACTGGAGATGGCAGGTTTCCAGATGGAAAGCATCGTCTTAAAGTTCATCAGATTCCCGGAGTCAGATCTTCAATGAATGGAGGAGTTCTCAATGGTTCCCTGGCTTTGCCCTTCAAGAACTTGTGGCAGTTGTAGTGCATTGGTCGCACTTTCATGGAGCTCTTGTGTCCACTGTGAAACCATATCACTCTCTTATTCATCCATCTTGCTGATAGCTACCAGAGGACTATCATCTCTTTATGGATAAGAGAGCTTTGTGAAACTATACCCTGAGCATCCTCACATTGAGCTCTTGCATGTACTACGAGAACATCGTCTTCTCGTCAGTATTCAAAATTACCGCTGGAAACTTACTGGCCCGAATAATGATACAAATAACAGATGTTTACAAAAAGATGAATTTCTACTACCCCTTAGGATACATTTAAAGGGGCAAGATCATACTTGCATAGGGAAAAATGGTCACTATCGGGGTTATTACATATTCTGAAAGAA
>JAULBP010073262.1:0-12655 GCA_032355345.1 Lepetodrilus pustulosus | reverse complement strand
ATGAGGCAGATGTGGTGCCCAGTGCTTATTATCTAACACTAACAGGTAAAACACAGAAGTTGGCTATATTATCATTGACCATTTAGAACATATCCACTGATAATTTTATATTTATTAATTGGTATTAAGGTATATTAAACATTATAAAAGAGATTAGAATCTATTAATTTTTTTAAATATTTAAAAAAATAAAGTTTTTTTGGGGGGTGGGGGATTTTTTTTTTGATTTTCAACAAAAATGGTGGGGGCACTTCTCAAAACGCTTGCATCCCGATGGATTATTAATTAGAAGGTCTTAAGCTATAAGTATGCCAAATATCAGCATTTCTGCCGGAAGTGAACATCAATTTCACCAAGCAGCTCCACTATAAGTTGGCAGTGCAAGGAGATGTACAATAATAATGCTGAATATAAATAATATAATATATATTGCCTAAAGCTGTTTACATTATTGATATGAATATTGTAAATTGCACAGTTTTAATCTTGTTTGTGACATGATTTATGTTGTCTTAGTTAATATTCTGACAATGTGTAAATATTCCTGAAGTTAACTGTAGAAGTTTGTTTCAGTTATCAATAATGAATATTTTGGCTATATGTGTACATGAATGTTGAAGGTACAGTGCTAGTGAGGAGGGATGGTGATGGGTGTTTCAAGCTTGGCTATCAGTTGAGAGTGCGAGAATGAATTGTCATGTTCACACTCATTTCATTGCATTGGCTGGGTTATGCTGATTTTCGGAAAATATGTGTGAAGTGTGTACTAATGCTAGTGGAATTTGTCATCTGATTGAAACTTCTATTTACAATGCTTATGCACACATTTAACGTATAGATGAGGGATCTTGAAATGGCTTTTCATTCCGAATTTGATTTTGAAAAGAATTAGAATTCCTTTGCAATTATTATACATCACAATTACATATTTTTATTTGCCATTTGTTATTCAATGAACATTGTGCAAGTAGTATTAGGGATAGAATTTCTTCAAAATACATTCGGATTAGTAATTTGACCAGATGTATAGTATTGTATATATGGCAACACAAAATATTACTGGTTTTATTCTGTCATAATGATAAACTTACAAGTTTTACACTATTGAAAACTTACCTATGAACAAAACAAAGCTTTTAGGAATTTAAGAAATAAATGTAATTAGAAAGTTTCACATTTGTTCCATTTGTTACTTCTTGGTCATGATTTTTGTGTGGTAATGTTGAGTAATCAAAGGTTTACGACACCACTAGCATTAGTAGACATAAAAGTAATGTGGGAGTAATTACACTGCGTATTATCATGCTGTTGCATCATGCATGTCTCATTGGCATGGCAACCACCATCACTTGTTGTTGTCCTCGCCCCACCTGCTTGTACATTCATGTTGTCATCTTGCATCGCACTAATGTGAACTTTTATAGCTCGTTGGGATTGTTGAAAAGCAATTGCTGATTATGCAATTGCATAGACTTTAAAAATTAACCAACCACAACCCACGAGCCATAGTTGAGCTATCAGAATTCATATGTATCATATTTCATGTAGTGATTCATTTGTGAACTGAACTTTCCTGTATGAAATGGTGTAACTTAAGGTAGCTGCAACTATAGTTCTTTGCCATACTGTGGTCTATGGGTAATGCTGTCCCAGAGTTTAGGCTAACGTAGCGTTGTGCCACTTTGTACAAGAGGAAATAATCTTACAGACTAGAATGTCTGTTTAAAAAGATAAACCCAATGATATTTAAACTAATGCATATGAATCACTTCAATGAATTACATGTTCATCACATCATTTTCATGCTGTATTGTACATTTTTTAAAGTAAATTGTATATTAAATATTGTAAAGTTAAATAAATAACCTCTTGCACTTTAAAAATTTGCTTTTTTAAAAATGCTTTCATAACCTGAAATTAATCATTTGTTGAAATTGTTTGAAATATAATTGCATCATTGCGTTTGGACATTAAATTGTGGAACTTAACAATAACAAAGTGGTTCCTATTAAAAAAGAAATCAAAATTAAACATATCATGGTATAAAATATGGTTATTCTGTAGTACAATGCAGCATGTATTGTTGGCGTGTGTTGTCTGGGTGTATGTTGTGCTTTATGTTACGTGGCTACTGTTCACTCTCAGATACAGGCAGCAAGACCACAGTGTACAATGTAGTCACTTGTGGTGATCCTAATGCAGGGAGTGGCCCAGCAGAGGGCAGAACCGAGCCCACACAGAACGGGGAGGTCGCGAAGGTCACGGAGGAGGCGCAGCAGGAACGGCAGTACCTGGTCAAGTGGAAGAACTGGGCGCACATCCACAACACCTGGGAGTCCGAGTCCAACCTACGCGAACAGAAGGTCAACGGCATCAAGAAGCTGGAGAACTTTAAGAAGAGGGAGGAAGAGATAGCCGACTGGTATTGAAATTATTCTGTCTTGTCTACTTTTGTTTCTGCTTTGCCTTAGTTTATTCCACCTTAGCCATCTTCTTACTTGAAGAAGCCAATCAGATCTTCATAGGGTATCTGTGATTGCCACCAGCAATTAGAAAGTTGATGTTTTAAAGTAGGATGCTCATATTGGAAACTTGCTAGTACAGTTCTAAAATGAACTATTGAAGATATTTTTTCCAACAATCGATGTCTCACTTATTGTTATTTTAGGGCTACCTTGGTAATAAATCGTTTTGATTTTTTTTGTCATTTTGTATTTGTGGGTGATACTGTATAATGTAGAATGATGTGCTTTCAGGCAGTCAACAGCAAATCCAGAAGATATAGAGTACTTTGTGTGTCAGCAGGAGATGATGGATCAGCTACAATGCCAATACAGTGTATGTGAACGAATTATTGGTACGTATTCACACTCCATTTACAATTTATATTTTTTTTTCATCTAGTATCATGTTCAGTCTAAAATAACAAGAAGATAATGAGTGTAAATTTGTTTCTGTAAGACTGGCATGAGATAAAATAAAAATCCAGATTTTAGACTTCATTAAATATTCTGTGTCTCGTAGCAGTGCTAATTATGAGCACTCACATTTCCAGCCCATTCCAACCAGAAGCAAGCCAATGAACACAACGGATATCCAGACTACTTGTGCAAGTGGCAAGGTCTGCCGTACTCCGAGTGCACGTGGGAAGATGGGGAACTAGTCTCAAAGAATTTCCAAGTTTACATAGACGAGTATCATGCCAGGAACAAGTCACAGTGTATCCCCTCCAGGCTGAGCAAGGTGAGCAACCCTGTATGACACTTGCCATGGCACACCGCTACATTGATATCTTGCCAAACTGATAGTGCTGTAAGGTTATGGAAGTATTTGTTTATGTATGTGTACATTGTTTTTCCTATTATCTTGTAGGTGCTGAAACTCCGTCCTAAATTTGCGCCAGTCAAGGATCAACCCAAGTATCTCGGTGGCACTGAACAACGGGAGTTAAGGGACTACCAGTTGGAGGGCTTGAATTGGATGCTGAATGCGTGGACGAAGTATGTTGAGCTTGTGGATCGTGTACAGTATTCGAAGAATAGGTTGAAATTAAAAGCTTACTTGCAATGTTTTCATGACAAACATTTTAAGTACTTGTGTATGGGTCAAAGATTCCTGATGTGATATAAAAAAATAAAAAAAAAATAATAAAATGCAATTTAATAAAAAGTACTCGTATATTTAAATTTTTATTCTGTAAGCATTCAAACTTTCAGTGATCGGTCGTCGCCTATGGGTGAGATATTCCCATTGCGACATAAAGCAATAATTCAATCAATTCAGTGATCGAAATAGAGGGGGTCCTGGGGGTCATTTGAAAATCTGCAATGTTAAAAGTATCTGTGACCCTCTGAAAATGGCCGATTTTACCACCATTACATTGGACCTATGGAAAATGACCCCCCCTGGTTATTTGCTTGTATTTCGAACAATGAACTTTTCTATTTCTAATCTAGATTCTGTTATCTCCATGTTGGAAGCAACTGGATATGCTCTAAAGAGCCGTGTGTAGCCTAATCCAGCAGGGAGAGGGTAAAGACTGTTCAGCATGAGTTTTGAAAATAATAAATTTAAATAATTTTTACTTTCCAGAGAAAATAGTGTGATACTGGCTGATGAGATGGGTTTGGGCAAAACTATCCAAATTATTGGCTTCCTGTCGCTCATGTTTAACCAGTACCAACTGTATGGACCCTTTTTACTGGTTGTACCCCTTTCAACGGTTGTTGCCTGGCAACGAGAATTCGTCATTTGGGCTCCTGAGATGAATGTCATCGTCTATCTAGGCGACATCAACAGTAGAAATAGAGTGAGTAGGATGAATCTTGTATGATAGTTTAATATTGAGTGTTAAAACGGTTTGTGGTATGATTTGATAATGTATTGATCGTCGCATATGGATGAAAAATCCCTGCTGTGATCATAAGAAACTCGCTGGCTATAATTTATTGCTTGTTTGTATACTGCTGACCATGTTACTTGTACTTTTTCAGATTCGAGAGTATGAATGGTGTCATTCCAGTAGCAAGAGGTTGAAGTTCAATGTATTCATCACAACATATGAAATTTTATTAAAAGACAAGGTTTGTGATACTTCTTGAATAACCGCATGCATATTGACTATTTTGATGATATATTTTCCTATGGGTAAGATATTACCGCTGCGACATAAAGCACTACTTCATTCATTTTCCTACTACCAGCTTGATTTTCGTAAGAGAAATTCATAAGAGTTGTCTTCATGATATAGCAGTAGTATTCTTGGCTTTATTTACCAGTAACTGACGACTACTGATAATAAGTATCCCTGCAATGGTGATTTTCAAAGATTTATTCCCAAGCGATGCTGCTGCAATGAAGATCACTTATAGATCTGTTGGTAAAGCCTTGTACGTTACTAGTTCTCAGGTATTTTCCTTTTCTTTTGTAAACCAGTCTTTCTTAGGTAGTCAACAGTGGGCTTTCTTGGGTGTGGATGAGGCGCATCGACTGAAGAATGACGACTCCATGTTGTACAAGTCCTTGTTTGAGTTCCGCACCAACCATCGTATCCTCATCACAGGAACTCCCTTGCAGAATTCTCTCAAAGAACTCTGGTCACTACTGCATTTCATCATGGCAGAAAAGTAAGCTTTATTTTATTCCTGTGTGAAACGGCATAACTGTAAGGCAACCTTAGGATTAGACTAAGATCGGAGTTCCAGTTACCTTATAGTTCATCTGTTTCATACAGGAGAGATTCCTACCGTGACATAAAAATAACTAACTCACTCGCACAGGAAATCCCAGAGATCTATATCAATAGTTCAAGGGGAGACAACTTGTTTTATATTTCCTTCAATTTTGGTAGACTTTGAGCGTGTTATTGGGAGCTCTAGAGGGCTGTTCATTGTGGTACCGGCTGGCAAACCGCTTGCCCTTGTTGACCCGAAAAATGCGCTCAATATTTACTATACTTGGAATATAAGATATACGACAGTCGACGCGTGCCGGCGACTCAGAACGTGGTATCATGGGTAAGAAATTGGGAAAATCGAACACATTTTTGGGGTCAACATGGTCAAGAGGCTTACCGGATCAGGCCAGCCGGTACCAAAACGAACAGCCTTCTGTAGCTCCAATAATAAACGCTTGAAGTCGACCTTTGAGATATTGAACAAAACACGAGTTGGGAAAAATCTGGCAAGTGATGAATGTCATACGCTGTGGTGTTGTGTACCGCATCAGACCAATTTATTAATTATTCATTTTGCTAGGTTTGATAGATGGCCTGATTTTGAGAGGAAACATTCCAATGCTGACAAAACTGGCTTCGCTGCTCTTCACAAGGAGCTGGAGCCATACCTCCTCCGCCGAGTGAAGAAAGACGTCGAGAAATCTCTGCCTGCCAAGGTTAGAACATCTTCCATTGTCCCATGCACGAAGTAGGTTTAAAGAAATGGCACCAAAAAAATGAGTACAAAGAGCCTTAGTAGACAGAGGTGTAAAATTGGTCGCCCTGCTGGGCTTGTCCTGATCACTGCTCTAATGATACATCTACAGTTGCCTCTAGCAGAAATCAGATTAATTGAAGTTTACAAGTGACACAAAATGCACCTGGGTAGATTTATACTGTGTTAGTTAATATTTATTTTAGCTAATGAATACAGTGAAATGAACAGCATATCAGACCGTCATTTGTACAGTTGTCTAAACTATGTCTTCTATTATAGGTAGAGCGAATTCTGAGAGTAGAAATGTCCTCCATACAGAGGCAGTATTACAAGTAAGTAAATCTAAACTCTGACATGACAGTAGATAAAATACCATAAAATCTTGACTAACCTTTTAACTGGTTAACTTGAATAACCTTGCTGCTTTACAAAACCAATCGCCCTGAATTTAAGTCGCACTGATACACAAGATTTGAGCAAATAGTAATGTTTGTTTTGTCGCTGTCCAGGTGGATTCTCACGAAAAACTACAAAGCCCTGACCAAAGGTTTGAAGGGCAACGTGAGCAGCTTTGTGAACATCATCATGGAGTTGAAGAAGTGCTGTAACCATGCCGAGCTGACGCGACCTCCAGAAGGCTTGATTCCACCAGACAGACTCCAGGTGTGGTCTTCATTGTCATGATCGTTATTGTAATCAACAAATTTCTACATGTCCTTCGTCGCCTATTGGTGAGATATTTCCGCTGTGACGTAATGCAGTAATTCAATCAAATCTACTAATGTCCATCCATGTTTTGATCTGTATCTCGGTATTGAAGTAAACATAAAATCAAAAGTTATCTCCCCTGAATCGTTGACCAACTTGAAATTTGGATTCTTATTATCTTTTGATAATGCATACTTAATGTACATAGAGATTGCTGTCTATATTAAATAAATCCTCTTGTTTGAATAAATGTTCCTGCATGTTTTTTCATGTGATGTGCCCATTTTTACTTCAGCTGTTGTTGCGAGGTAGTGGGAAAATGCTGCTACTGGACAAGCTTCTTACCCGGTTAAAAGACACGGGCCACAGGGTTCTAATCTTCTCGCAGATGGTTCGCATGTTGGACATCATTGCAGAGTACCTTCAACGTAAACGTTTCCTGCATCAGGTAATTAATTTCTTTAATACTTTTTACCAATTTTTCGCATAGATGACAATTGTCTGTTGCCGTGCCTGGTTTATGCGTGGAAATATGTTTGTGCGGTGCGACTGAAAGTTTTATGTTCGTTTATTGGAAAGATTATTATTGGTGTATGAAATTTTATTTATATTTGTTTGTATGTTTACAGAGACTGGATGGCTCAATACGAGGTGACCTCAGAAAACAGGCTATGGATCATTTCAATGCTGACAATTCCCAAGTAAGTTGACATTACTATGACATGCACAGTGAAACCAGAAAGGAAATTAGATTTGTTCAGAAGACAAATAAATCTAAGTTATATGGCATTTCCTGAATTTTATTCAAGTGTTTGCAAATTTATTTTTTCAGGATTTTTGTTTTCTTTTGTCTACTCGTGCGGGCGGGCTTGGAGTGAATCTGGCCACGGCGGACACAGTCATTATCTTCGACAGTGACTGGAATCCACAGAACGACCTGCAGGCTCAGGCTCGGGCTCACAGGATAGGGCAGAAAAATCAGGTACGTCCAACAGTATCTGTCCTGATGGCAGTGTCCACCTATCTGATCTGAAATTATATCTCTAGATGTATTATAAAAGAAATGTGATGTCCATAGTGTACAATAACATTTGCTGTGCAAATTATTTCCATTTCCCCCACTTCTTTTAGGTCTTGTGCAACTCAGTATTTCAAGTCAACATTCTAAATCTTATGAGTAAAGTAAATGTTTATACATCTTCGCCATCAACAAATATTGTTATTCAAATCCACTGACTTATTTGTCCAGGAGTTGATTTATTTGCACTGGATATGGCTTTGTACCTGGGGAACCCCCGATTTGTTTTCCTCTGTTATCAGAACTGTCTGTTTCTATTCATTCAAATCAAAACCAACTAAATGATCAGCACGATCAATTGTTCTGTAATCTACAATTGTTTGATGTCTCCAGGTCAGTGTGTATCGCTTGGTGACCAAAAACAGTGTTGAGGAGACGATAGTGGAGCGAGCCAAGAAGAAAATGGTGCTGGACCATTTGGTCATTCAGAGGATGGACACTACGGGGAGAACCGTTCTCAATAAAGGTTCTGCGCCATCAAGGTAAATCAGATTAACACTTCAAAATTCAATAGCATTTTCAATCCGAATAGGTGAAAGATGCTGACTGAGACAATAACTTGATTATCTATTCCATTCGGACAATCGTCGCAAATGGGTGAAAGATTCCCGCAGCGACGTTAAACTCCATATTCATTCATTCATTCCATTCGGACAAGTTTCTGATTGTGTTGGCTAATAAATTGCTGTCATTTGGTTTGTTTTCCAATTCAATGGAGCTTTCTGTGACATTTATTCGTGTTGGTTTCAGTAACGCGACACCATTCAACAAGGAGGAGCTGGCCTCCATCTTGAAGTTTGGTGCTGAGGAATTGTTCAAAGAGGCAGACGATGATGACGAAGAACCTCAGGTAAAAATAACCTTGTAGATTTACAGGGAAATGGAAATTGTTGCTGTATGGTGCTGTTATGTGTGTATAGATTTGCTATTGCTATTCATTACAAACATTAGTCGACAAAAAGATATATATTTGTGAATGCTACAGACAATGCAGCACTGGTTACAGTTCTATGGCTCTAGTGTATACATGAACATATGATTGCAGGTCGACATTGATGATATCCTCAACAGGGCAGAGATGCATGAGACTGACTCGACGTCAGTCGGTGATGAACTGCTGTCTCAGTTCAAAGTAGTCAGCTTTGATAACATGGAGGAAGAGGAAACCATAGTGGATGATGCAGGTATGAAGTCTATCCCACCAAACAAGTCTTATTCTCTTATGACTACAGACGTCGCCTTAAATCATAAATTATTACTGTTATGCAAGGGGTAGAGTCAACACATCAATATACACAGCATCAATATATGCAGTAGTTACATTTCTGACGTGATAGGATGCGCTGCCTGTACTATGGCAATACAGTTGTCATCCTTGGTCTGTCAGTACCATTGTTGGAAATTGTTGAAAGATATCTGCAGCAACATAAAACTCTATAATCTGTCACTCATTGTTGGTACCAGCCAGGCCCGGTGCGCACAGGTATACTGCAACATTTTAAAACCTTTAAAAAGATATTTGTCAGAGTATAATGTGGAGTAGGTGAATACTGGTAAGCAATGAATTGTAATGTGTGTGTTGCAGGTAAAGTATGGGATAACATCATACCAGAAGTCGATCGTAAGAAGGTGGAGGAGGAGGAGCGACAACAGCAGCTACTTCAACTACATCTGCCTCCTCGCAACCGAAAAAATATCCAACAGGTGTGTACACAGGTGCTTGTGAAAGTTTAGAGAGTCCGACTCTTACTTTCTGGTCCTATATGTTGGTTTTGATTAAAATAGTTTTCACAAGTACACGTACATGTACCACACTTTTTCTCTTTGCGAAAATCATCAGTATGATGGCAGAACATGATAGCCTATCAAGACATTCCTAAACTCATGGGGTGTTTCGAAGGAGAACTTAATGTGCACCAAATAATTGCCAATATGATATTAGACACATAGGTATACATAAAGACCAAATGTAAATGTGAAACTATTACATGCATGTAATGGTGAAGTTTGGTATAATTAAATGTTATGGTGTTGCACTTGTTGGTACCCGAGTGTAGTGGTCTTCTTGGTTGTACCTGAATGTAATGTTATACTTGGTGTTGCAGTTACAAAGTGAATACGACTCTGATGGAGACAAGAAGAAGAAGAGACGCGAAGCTGACGAGTCGGAAGGTGGAAGCGAAGATGAAGACGATGACGACAGGCCAAAGCGACGAGGTCGACCTCGCACCATCAACAAGGTCGCAGTTAAAGGCTTCACTGATGCAGAAATTAGGAGATTTGTGAAAAGTTTTAAGAAGTTCGGAGATCCTCTTACAAGGTTTGTTAAGACAAGAAGTGTAATTACAATTTCGTAATTTGGTTATGATATTTATTATTTTCAATTGTTCCGAATAGGGACAGTAAGTCCTTTCGGTATCATTTCCGATGACAGACTACCAGTGACGTCAAATCGGAGATACTTGCTAATCAAGGTTATCCTTAATGAAATAGGATACGACATGGTTTGGAAATGGAACTATAGGCTTTGATAACAATATTCAATTAATGTAAACCACGAACATATCTGCAGACCATATATTATATGAAAATTGTTGCGCAGTTGATGATGAAGCTTGCAACGTTTGCTATGAATAATGTCTGCATTGTATTATTTTCATGTGATGTCTCAATGGGAGACTTGTCATCTGTTGGTCAATCTGTAGGGCATATAGGTGTTGACCAGTTTATGTCGCCAGATTTTGAATGTATCTTTGGCTATCTCGTCTCAAATTATGGTCCCTATGTTAGGATATTGTGATCTTGTACAAAACAGTATTCTAAGGCAACTATAACTCCGACCTTAGCGAAGTCATTATGATGTCGCCTTTGGCTAAGTTAATGTTATCTTAGAGGTGCCATTCTTCAGGAGACTTCTGATCTTGTGTATTAACAATGTTATGACTAGCTAGGTATCCTCAATATAAAAAAAACGAGATATATTTCGACGTATTTTGATTTTCAGAATAATTTAAGTTGTGTGGTTTGCTTTAGATTGGATGCCATAGCTTGTGATGGTGAACTTCAAGAGAAATCGGAAGCTGATCTGAAACGAATAGCCGAGTTGTTGATGAAGAACTGCCACGAAACCATTGAGGAGAGCAAGAACAAACCAGAGGAGCCTCCGCCAGAGGGAGGGAAGAAGGTCCACAACCGCGGGCCCAGCTTCAAGATCTCCGGCGTCATGGTCAACTGCAACTCACTGCTGAAATCTCAACAGGAGCTGGAACCCCTTACCAAAGAAATTCCTGCTGACAAAGATGAGAGGAAACGGTTAGTATTTTGTGGATGTTGATATAACAAGAGTGCCTTGCTGATATAATGAGAGTGGCTTTGAAAATGTAGTGTGGTGTTTTTTTTATTGTCCTAGCATTGGTAACTCACAGTTGCTGTGAAGACGTCGGTTGCTGTTGGTCATGATATTGATCTCTCTGTCACTGTCTGATTCAGGTACCGAATGGAAATCTGGGTGAAGAAAGTTCACTGGGACTGTCTTTGGGACAGTGAGGACGACACAAACATGTTGAAAGGAGTGTATGAGTATGGAATGGGCAGCTGGGAGGCCATAAAGATGGATCCTGATCTGAAACTCCATGACAAGGTTTGTGGTGTTGTTGTATTACAACTTGCATCACCTTGTTTTTACATTCATTTAGTTGTATGTATACATGAAATACTAATAATAGCAGCAGCATCTTTAACACATACCACTTTATCAAACGGTGTAATCTTTAGACAAGTTAGAAAAGAATCTAATGTTAAATTAAGTGTCCTAATTACTATGTATGGCAAGAAACCATTATGAAGTGAACCATTATAAAGCAATTGTATGTGTTCTCCTTCAGATCCTTCCAGGTGGAGATGCCAAACCTCAGGGCAAGCACCTTCAAACACGGGTTGACTACATCCTCAAGGTGCTAGCCAAGATGCACAATACCAACAACATAGTGGTGAGTGTTGTGTTACATATGTGTGCATTACTTTATTTGCAAATTTGAGGTTTTGTCTAAGTTTTACCTCGTCACAAATGGGTGAGAGATTCCTGCAGCGACGTTAGGCTCCCGTAATCACTTACTCTAGGTTTTTGTCATGTTATTGTGCTTGCATAGAGATTACTACCACAATAAGGAAAATAGGAGTTGCAGTACACATGTACTTATTGTAAACTAGTAAATCGCAATATTTACCCCAATCCCACACGAACCAATATATTTTTTATCCATTTTACATGTTTTTGTGGGTTTTATTTTTTATGATAAATATACGTATTTAAAAAATATATATATTTATTATATTTCAGCCTACAAAAACTAAAAAGCCAAAAATGCCAAAAGCACCAAAACTCCATAAAGAACCCAAGAATCCGAAGCACACAAAACGTCAGCGCCAACCAAAGTCAAAGCCAGAGATCATAGAAAACGACTTCACTAGTTCTGATGACAACACCAGCGTGAAGCCAGTGAGGGAAGATACAAACGACAGTTTTCCTGCCAGTCCGCGGAGACCCCACAAGGGATCCGAGGAGAAGGAAGACCATGTAGAGGAGAGCACTAGCGATGCAAAACAGGAGGAAGAGGAGATGGAAGAAGGGGAGATCAAAAAGAAGAAGAAGAAGAAAGATAAGAAAGGGAAGAAAGATAAGAAGAAGAAGGACAAGGATAAGGAGAACTTGGAGACGCACGACCATGACAAGTCTGAAGATAAGCATGATGAAAGGAAGAAGAAACATAAAAAGGTATTTTTCATTTTATTAGTTGGTAATTTAACTAAAAATATTAGCAATTTAGTACTATTGTCAGTTCTTTGGTTTGTCATGAATAGATGCTGTGATGCAACGAAAAATTTAACAAATGCGAAAAAAGTAACAAAAATAATTTTTGTTACATTTTTCACAGTA
>JAULBP010073154.1:0-12656 GCA_032355345.1 Lepetodrilus pustulosus | reverse complement strand
AGTAGCATAATATGGACATACATGTAGCTAGTACCAAAATATGGACATGCATGTAGCTAGTACCATAATATGGACATACATGTAGCTAGTACCATAATATGGACATGCATGTAACTAATGCAGGCTGATTTGATACAACACACCATACTGGTGAAATACTGTGACAAACGGCAAAACAACCTCAAATTCACTGACTAATGCAGTTATATCAGTAGATCTATCATAGTTATCAGTGATGGTATGCACAGTGCATGACTACTGCAGTGGTTTCTGTCGCGGTCTGGTAGAGTCGAGTGCTATAATTGCACATCAATGTAAGTTACCTGAAATATTGACATTTCTCCAACCCGTGATGAGAAGTCATGCCAACCTACATTTCAATGAATTGTCATTTTATGGTTTGCTTGTGAACATTTTCCTACAGTGCTTCAAAAGAGTTGCATCTTTTCGGACAATGCATTGAATTATCATGAAGCCAAGCCACTTTGGAATGTCTGTCAGGCATGCAAGCATTTGATAATTGGTAATATTTGTGCCATGTACATCTTTTCATGGTATGTTTTTTTTTATATACCCAAATGCAAAGTTGTTACTGGAGATAGGATTGCCTTGCTGAAGTATGTTTGTTGGACATTACCAGTACGGGAAATCGAGTCACGTCAAACTTTAAGAATAGCTGCATTCTGATTGGCTGACGGGTACTGCCATCACATGGGAGACTGACAGTTGGTGATAGATTAATTGTACAACCATCTATACCAGGATGCTTCTACTTTTATTATTATTATGATCACACACACAAAGGATTTTTTTCCCCTGTTTATTGAATTTATTATATAACGAACTTCAAATTCAATAATAGGATATTCAGGGTTGGACTTTCAGTTAGCACAAAATCTATGACGCTTACACCACTATGAAAGCTTGCAGAAATTAAATGGAATGATACCATGTAATTTGGCAGTTATTTTTTTTATGATTTGTAAGTGCTTATTGGATCAACTAATGTTTTGACACTATCCTAGAGTTGCTTCCCTTTCACAAGCTCTCATCAAGGTACATTTATATGGTGTCGTTTTTCATTTATGAATGGATTTGTCAAATCAATATAAATTGCTGTAAGTTATTAAATTGACTTTTAGCCTTTTATTTAAAAGTAAATAATAAATAAAAAAGGATGTGTAACTTTCCACATTGCTGCTAATTGTGGAAAATCTATTAATAATAATTACTTGAAATAATTAAATAACTCTCCACATTGCTGCAAATGGTGGACAATCTATTATTAACAATTCCTTTAAATAAATAAATAAATTATAAAAATAAATTATATAAATAAATAAATAAATATATATATAAATACAAATAAATTATATAAATAAATAATACCTTCAATTGTATTATTTATGACTTGAGCGTACTTGCTATTTCTATGAAGTAACGGCACCCATGGCCTCACAGTCCGTTCCAATTACACCCTGACCCGCTATTGAGTAAATGTATCTTTATCTTGTAGCAATATATATCTTTCAATCGTCATGCTGACAAAGGTGTGAATCATTTACGTTATATTATCACCTTGCCTCTTTCTCCCTAACAAGGCAATTGATAAATTGCTTCAGCCACTTGTCTCGCACCTTTCAGAACCGTTTATCCGCGACGCTCTCGCCTACCCCCCTCCAGTGCCAAACCCGACGAACCGCGTCCACGAGCAAGCCGACCCCCTCGGCCTTTACCCCCAGGTGTAAAGATGAGACGAGATCAAAGTCGCATTTACCTGTAATTAGCAGTGAATTACTCGTGGCTAAAACAGCCAGCGATAGGCAGGGAGGGAGACCGAGCGAGAGAGAGAGTGGTGACGACCTGAAATATGACTAGCTGTCACCGATCCGCATGATTGATTGACGAATTGACATGGAAATGGACACTCCCTACAAGTGCAATATCCGTACACAACTGTCAGCACGCTTTTACGATTACACTGAACAATAGTGGCCGCGACTAACACTAACCAATGACTATGCTTCCAGTCGTCAATTTCCCCAATTCAAAAAACGTGCAATAATTGCGGCTAGCTTTGTCAGTGCAGTAAGCACAACAAAAGGCAGTATTGAGCCCCGTGTCAATAGGACCTACTGTAAGCTGTGGTGTGTCTGTGGAGTGTCGGTGAGCTTGTCCCCACGCTCAGTGAAGGCTGTATTCGGCGTTTGACTCGACACGAGGAATGGTCTAAACATTTTCTGCAGGCCCGTCCCAACCACAGTGCTTTTGTGAACACACGCCACCACCTACCACCTACCACTACTACCACTACTACTCAACCACCAACCTCTCTTACCCCCATCAACACTACTACAGTCCGTGTGTGTGTGCGTCGTGTGTGTGTGTGTCTCTCGCTCGCTCGCTCGCTCATTAATAGTACGAGTACCATTACAAACTGTCGTCGAGCTTTCCCGTTTAGTGTTGCCTGCACATCGTCTGCCATCACGATTCGCCAAAGACTGTCTCGCGGTGTTGCAAGGATGCACCCCTACTATTATGTCCAGTACGTTCCCATCTCGCTCAAACAGGATATGGTGAGTACCCTTTTCCCCCTTTTTCTCTCTCTCTCTCTATCTCACACTGTGTGTGTGTGTAGTACATTCATGCATCCCACATGCTACATTAATTGTCATCTTTTGTCGTCTGAAGGCACCGTCGCTCGTCTGCCTGGTCAGATCCTGAGCCGGCGTGCAAATAGTCGTGCTTCCAGTTAGATGATGTTCGGGCCAAATTACTCCATTAAATGAAATTCCTCTAGCCTCTCCTCTCTGCCGACTGCTAGTTTTCTGTGAAGGGATTGTTGGATTTATTGAATTCTCGCAGGCTCGTGCTTTCTTAACTGGTAGCATATCATGGCATCAAATTCAATTTAGACGTGGGGCCATATTGGAACCTAAAAGACCCGTAAGACCAATGTTCGCCGAATTCAACAGGTGGGCCGAAAGCCTGTGAGAGGGAGCTTTGGCAAGAAACTTGTAAAAACATTAATCTAATTTATTATCCCTGAAAGGTCTATTTACTGAAGATGGTTTACGTTGAAGGGGAGATTGGACAACGTTATAGATTTTAGTCAACTTCCAGGGTAACGAAGTGAAAATGAAGGTGTCCTGTTTAAACCTGTGCTCATTTCCTGAACAATCGTCATGAAACCTACCACATGCAAGCTATGAAAAGCCAGTCGAGCGGATCGCATAATGGCTTCTCGATGTTGACTCACCCGATTTCTAAAAACATCGAGATCGCTTTGGTGGGATATTTATTTTCTCTCTCTTTCTCTTTCTCTCCCTATTCTCTCTCTCTCTCTCTCTCTCTCTCTCTCTCTCTCTCTCTCTCTCTCTCTCTCTCTCTCTCTCTCTCCCTTGTTGTTTTCAATTTCAAGTGATGCTATGTTACTTTGTGTCGGTTGTCATCAAGGATATTTAATAATTTATCACTCGTCAATCAATACGAGGACGAAATGCTCTGCGTGCACTGTATTCTATGTAATGTGTGCTAGTGTTGTTTGCAAAGCATCATTAAATATATATAGTATATACAGGCGCACAGATCATCGTCCAGTGGGATAAAGGGATATTGATCTCTGATACGGTTTTGAATATGTTTTTGCCGTCCTGGCATTGCTCTGAATCCCGGTATTAACCCCATGGGATCTACTCTATGATTATAGCCCTTCGTCTGTGCACTTAATACTTGAAATGTCACGATTAGCGTGTGTTGTTTGGGGAAGCAGGAGAACGTTTTCGCAAAAGTTATATTATTTGAGGACATTTCTTTAGTACCCTTGGTTTGTATGGGGTTGAATTACATTTTGAGAAGTTTGTGAAGGAATACTTTCGTTATTTATATTCTATTTCTTTTATTTCTTTCTTTATTTTTTAATTATTATTTTTTGGTCTGCGTTGGCTGATTATATCTTGAAACAGCAATAAAGACAACACCCAATATCCTCATTTGTGGTGTTCACTTCACTTGAAAACACTAGCCGAAATAACTTCTGGAATTGAATTTTAAATAACAGGATTCATCACAATTTTCGAGTAATATCCCTTGTGCGTTACATAATTTTAGTTTTAGATAGAATGTATTTGAACTGTAATGCTATCTAGTGTGTGTGTATGCAGACCAAGGGATAAATTACCTCACACAGCTCATCACTGTCAATGACGCGTTGGCGTGACATGTTAAAATGTCCCTAACACTACTACACTGCCATGTACAAGACTAATTTACGACCAGCCTACTAAGCTAATACTCTTTTATATTCCGTGTGCATCAAATTTCAGAATGTGATTACCGTTATGAAAAACTTGTATTGAAGCCCGGTGGGTGAAATGCATGCTAGCCAGTCGACTGTTGCTTTGTCATCCATTCTTCTTCATGGTTTGCATCCTAATTTTGATTCAATATTCATCATGCATATAGACAATGTTTGAAGCACCTGATTTGAATGTAGGTTGTAATGGTGTAACGGATACGCACGAGTTTGATTTTTATATCGGTTCTTCAACGTGAATATCGTGATATTGTTTCATTGAATTTTATACCCACCCTCTTTATTATTTCGTCCTAAGCTTTTTTTAAAATTTATTTCTCAATAAGTACTTGTGTACGGGTAAAATATTCCCACTGCCATGCAAAAGCAACAAATCACTCTACTTCCAGTACTGTTAAAATTAAACCATTTGAATACATCAATTAGTGGGAATTTTGTAGGGCAAGATAATATCTAGCTGTGCTGCTTTAACCCTATCCATGCTGAAGGCAGCTGGAGATGCCCTGAAGAGCTGTGTCTGCCCATTTCAGCAGGGAGAGGGTTAAAAACGTGTCACCGTCTGAACTCTAAATTTATTTATTTCTTTATGACTCATTGAAAGATCATATTTAGCGCATCTATATGCTATATGGTGTTAGGTTACACCATTAAGAAGGACGTCAATGTGTTACACATACAGCAGTGAAGTAGATTTAAACATACAATATGTTTTGTGTTCGTGCATATATATATATATATATCGATAAAGGTGAAATAAATAAAAGTAAATTTATATGTGCTAATACAACCAGCAAATCGATTGAGAAAGTTTGTTAAATTGTTTTAGGACCGAATCCGTAAATACCCCGCTGGATTCTCGTACTGCTGGGTGTCAATAGTTCATCATCCACCGACAGATTTCAATCTGACCAGATTAAGCAGGACATAAAAATAGCTGCTTAAATTGCGAGTGGTGGAGAGTTAAGGAAGTTGTGGGAAACACTTATGATATAGCTTGTCATAGATGAAACATTGATGACGGCCAGTGAACCGGAGATGGCATGCTATTACCAGAAGATGTATTTGATGTCTGGTGCTGCCAGACGACGGTTAGCTTGGCTCCCCCACTTTCCCATTTACCACTGGGGATGATGAACTGTCGTGTGCGGGTTTAGGTTGGTCTCTCTCTTTCTCTCTCTCTCTCTCGCTCTGTGTAACAGGGTTGGGTGCTGTGATGGAGAGAAGGATATAGTCTAGGGGTTGAGACTGGAGAGAATGAAGACCTAATTTAGACTGGTTGGTTTCTCTGACAGGGTTGGGTACTGTGATGGAGAGAAGGAAGTTCTCTAGGGGTTGATATGGGGATTGAGAGAAGGAAAACTGAATTTAATCCAGACATGGTGGCTGGGATGGAGATGAGGCATCATGGTTGAGATGGATAGAAAAGGAAGACAGTAGCAGGTTTGTCTCGACTCGAGTGCTGTGATAGAGAGAAGGTAGTAGTTGAGGGATTGAAACTGAGATTGAAAGAAGAAAAAACTGAATTTAGTCCAGGGATGGTGGCAACAACGGAAATCAGGCGTCATGAGGATATGGAAGATTGGTTTGTCTCGGGGTTTGGGGATGAGATGGAAAGAAGGGGAAAGTGACTTAGGATAGAGAGAAGGAAAACATTGACCAGGGATTGGCACTGGAGAGGAAGAGGTGGCCTAGTGGTTGGGACTGTGATGGAAAGAAAGACTTCCAATATCGTGGTTTTGGTTTGGAATTGACAGAAGGAAACTTGTGATTGGGATGGAAATAGGGAGCAGTGTAATTAGTCTGGAGGTTGGGTGCTGAGATAGAGAGAAGGAATGTGATAGTGGAAATGGAGAGAAGACAGTGAATTTAGTTTAGGTGTGGGATGGATAAAAGGACTCGGATTTAGATAAGTAAGAATAACTAATAATGGGGTTTGGGGCTGGGTTGGAATGAGAATGGAAGAAGGAAGAGTGACTTGCTCAGGATTAGGTGCTGGGATAGAGAGAGTGAGTGATTATGGAGTTTAATGTCGCTGCAGGAATCTTTCACCCTTTTGCGATGAGGATAGAGAGAAGGAAGTAGGATGGGACAGATGGAAAGGAGGAAGACAGTTACAGCAATTGAAAAGCACAATGTTTGCAGAGGTCCTGCAAGTATTTTGTTCTCGAGGAATGTATATGCCAGTGATGAATTTGCATCAGATAAATCGATTTAAACTTGCAGGGAAAGTGATCGAAAGGTGGTGATGACGATCGTTCATGTCCTCCGTCATCCATCATCATGGACAGCGATTAATGCCCATGTCTTTCGTCATCATTTGCAATGATGACAGGCCTAGTCTTGGCTCAAATAGCCAGAGTTATCCCGAATGAACTTTGCCAGACAATATCCAGAAGGAGGTCCAGAAGTTATGAAACATTTTTGAGTACGATTTGATTTCACGCTCCTCAAATTTTTTATTGGGATTCATGAACCAAACTTTTGAGCTGAGCCTGAAATTGTACTCAGAGATTTGTCCATGACCTCTGAGTCTGGTATATTTGGACAGGTTTTGGTACGAGGTAGCAATCAACAGGCGCCAAGACAGTATGGGCAGGATGAGACGGGAAGCTAATAATAGGGAAGGTTCGTTTGGAGTCCTGATTAAACTTGATTTCTAACTTTGTTAATTAAGGCAGCGTCTCCCAAATTTGAAAATCAATTTTTTTAAACAAATCTATGTTGACCTCAGTGTCACCGCAAATTGTGGTCAAGAAATGGATGACCACCATGTAGTGGAAATCAAACCATAGAAGGCATTATGAGACGGGATGTAAAGAATTGTATGTTTTCATATAATTGGACGTCTGTACGATGTAATCTCAATGCGACCAAATTTATTTTATTTGCGAATAAATTTGAGTGAAATATATCTATATTTGGTCACATATAGGCTAGATATTCACGTAGTGAAGTAAAAGCAAATAAATAAATAAATAAATTCATGTTTCTGGGGTTTCTGGTTAACAGCCTTATTTACAGTACAATCAGCTCTGTCATGAACATTAACTGGCCAGAACTTGCTATTTATTGATGCGCATACAACATGATGAAATTTACATACGTGTGTAATGGTTATGTTATTGATATGACATTCTATAGGTTCCTACTGGTTAATATGCTTATTAGAAAATGTCTGGCTTAATACGACAATTAACAGCAGTATCGGCTGTTTGATAATGACGTAACAACACAGTCACATGTAACGCAGTTCCGTCATTGAATTTCGCTTCGACACAAGGCAGCATTCCTAGCTTAGCAGGTGTAGGCAACAGTTGGATGTGAAAATCAATTGGATAATGAAACTTGTCGAACATATTCGTATTGCCGTTGGACATTAATTTGGGCCAATTGTTCGCAAATTGGCGTCTGGTTAAAATTTATGCAATGGCTGTAAGTTGCAGCATGTATCGTGCACTTTGAATGTAACAGTTTTGACTATCGATGTGCGACCATTAACACTTTGAGACGTGTAGTGTAAGCGCCGGCACTTGGTCTATGGATTAATATAAAGACACAAGCCGAAACCTGTTGCTTGTAGCATGAAAGGAGATGCAAAGAGACTTGAATGTTTCTTGTATTCTCAAGTTTTATGTAGCAAGAATTAAACCATCTGGTGTCGGGTAAACGTGGCGCATGACAAACAGCGGAGGTGAACTTTTATCGATACGAGTGTAGAAATGTGGCGATACCTATTGAAAATTTTCTCTCATTTATGCGAGTCACTCTACTCGAGAGGTCAACAGAAACCATTAGTCCTTTGTGTCGTGTTTTGCTGCTTAAAGATATCTGAATTCACTTTTACTTCTTTGGGCTTTTCTCTCCCTCGCCGTCCGTGTGAAAGCTTTTTTTTTTAGGAGGGCCGTTTTCTCCCAGAGTTGCAAATGCGGTTGCGGGTTTATAATAAGCGGTAGAGAACTGACGTGGGATCTATTTCAATTATAGGGTCAGGTGTACATGTGAGTTAGGCTGGGGTGAATAACTACACCCGCCGAATGCCCATTGAAATGGAAAAGTAATGAATGTAGCCCTCTCTCTCACTCTCTCTTAGTGTAGGTTTACGCCATTGTAAACAGAACATCGGACCTCTCGGCTTCGGCCTCAAGTTTATCACTCCATGCATCACGGTTACCCCACTCCCAATATCTTATTTCATATTAACACTGTCTGCGAATATTGAATTCTTATTTCATTCGCTAGTGAAAGATGGGTATTAGTCCTGTTGGACTAGCTGGCTGTTTCTGCCAATAACCGAAATTGGACGTGTTGTATATGGAGGGCCATGCAGGGGTTTACAAGTGTAATAAATCCAGGGCCAGTGTTGAGCTCGATCTACATGCATAGCCGCACTGACTTATTAATACAAGCACAACAGTGCAATGAGTACTAAAGTAGTCCGTGAAGACATAGGCATACACAAAAGATCGCGATCCGTTTGTCCGTATTGGCTTTGGTCTAATTTATGATGGGGGGTAAATATAAAAAGAAGTACAATTATCCTTTTCCATGTTAGTTTAATCAAATGGAATCCATGTTTACTCTAGCAGAGAGGATTTTAAAGTCGGCTAGTATATTCATAAAGCAATGCAATTCTGAAATGTATAGATTAGATACAGGCCATGTGGTTGTTCGTTTTACGGTATTTTTTATCTGTTAATTTGGCATGTAAATTTTAGAAGGAAACTGTACGATAGTGACAGATTTTCACGGGTAAATAGTCACCGGTCAATGTATGTTTATTTATGAGCACTAAAAAGTATAATTTATGGATCATTCAGAGATAAGTTTTTTTCATGGATGATGGAGCTTTGCCAGTGTGCTTCGTGGCTGGTGAGGCTTTAGCAGTGTTGGAGAGTAAGAAGGCATGATGCACATTCAATAAACCATTGAGCGACGGGCGATTTGGACAGCATGCATTTAAATTTCAATGACACATTACGAGCCGTGTGGAACTTCGCCAGCAAACTGTAGTTACCTTCTTCATTTTGGGCATCGAGTGTCATTTTGACATGTGTAACTACAGATATTGGAGCCTCATACCATTGCATTATGTATCGCGATACTCCAATGGTGTTCATGTCACTTTACATTGTTCAGCATCCGATACCCAAACAGATGGTCCTGGGTCGAGAGTGTTCATAGGAAATGTAACATAACCATAGGCTGCCAGGCATCGATTATCAAGTGCTTGTTCATTCCTGTTCAGGCCATGTAGAGTTAAATATTAGTTTGTTGATCGGGTCGCTTGTCGCGCTTCCTCGTAGTCAGGTTTTACGACATTCAGTCTAGTTACGTTGGTGTCGGTTTTATGTCGCTGTCAGTTTTATGATGTACCGGCTAGTTAGGTGGGTGTTAGTTTTACGACAGACTGTCGAGTGTATGTCTGGTGGAGTCTGGTGTATGTTGTTTGTACATATGATATTTGGAATGGCTGTAATGCGACAGACAGATGGAAATCGCCGGGTTTTCCCATCTGAGTCGTACATACTGGGACATACTGACATGACGTTATGTACAGGCTGTAACTGTTGTAACCACCAATAGATAGGTGTCTTGCCTCTTGAGTGCGTGGAGATGCCTTGTGATTCGTCTGAGCTCTCTTTACTGGATGTTGAACTAGCTGCAGATAATTCATTAAAATTTAAATGGTTGTCTGGCTAAGGTCAAAATGTGCTTCGCACAAATCCATATATAAATATGATTACCCGTGTTATTGGATTATTGTTATTGTGTCAGGGACATGTACTTCAAAATGGTTTGTTTAGTAGGCTTGAATTACTAAAATCTATTATGTTGGTGGAAATGTCTGTTATGTTGGTTGCAAAGTAGTTTTGTGTGTTCCATAGTAACCTTTCATTACCCAAATTGGTATCATTTGCTGTAAATAGATACAATTTTATATGGCGAAACATACAAGACTGCTTTAACAACGTAAACAATATTATATATTCTAATTTCAACTTGCTGCATGTGTTAATGTTAAAATACAACAACTTTAAGAGCACTTTTATCAGTAGAAGTACATCCAACATATTTTCCATTTCTTTTCTCTGCTATTTTTTTTCCCATTACAAGTTAGACAGGCTACATTATACTGCGAATGAAAGTACAATGGCCTGGTCACTCTACCAGCATGTATACAATTACTGGAAACGCTTTACAGCAGCACTGGTAGATTGTTTGATGATTAATACAAGCCATTAAGGAAAGTAATGTAATTATCCGCCCAAACTGTGTTGATTATGGTCTCTCCCTAATGCCTAATACATTTATTCACAAATGTCTTAAAGTTAACCAGTGCTTAAGTGGCATTTAGCAAATTGTTACATGAATCTAATTTCTTCAAATGTCAGCAAGGCCCTGTCTATAATAGTGCGATAAGCCTGCATGCATATCTAGATAAATACCAACATACATCTTGATTTGTTCTTTGGGAGGGAAGGTCGGTTATTTGTGAACATCTGTTACATGTTGGGCGTTTGAAAAAATTGAATGCGAGCTATGCTTTTTACGGCAATGAATCAAGTGGAATATTTAACCTATTAGATTATCAGAAAAAAGCTTTGTCTTGGGTTTCACTAATGTGGTGTTGTTGGGTTTTTTCACGAACAAAGTGTTATTTATTTTACACATATGGTCACACTGCCTTTTTGTCTTTGCTTGTTAAAAGTGACTGTAAACCCAGATTACACCAACTAATCATTGTCATTGTCCCAGTAAAAGTTCCTAAGTACGTGATTGTACTAGATTGTCCGCCTGTCCGGGACAGGTATGATCCACAGGCATAAATGTGAATTAGCCAGATTAACAAACCTTTTACCTAGTTACATATTCGATAGGGCACAGGGACAGGTGCCTCAATAATTTAATGTAGAACCCTGCTTCTGAAATGATGGTTTGTGTGACCATTGTGGCTATTGCAGGTTCTATTCCCATAACAAGCACACCATGCTGCTGTATTATCTTAGCTGAATGTCCTGATTCTTTGTCCTGCTCCCAACATTATCAGATTCCCAACTATGGGATGCCTGAACCGAATCAAAAGTAGTTTAAACCTTTCAATTTACTCATTGAAATGCTGGTGACCTGATTGAATTGTTGCCGTTATAGTATCTATCTGAATGCGCACGAGCATGAAATGAGTGAAACATCTGTGATCACGGCAAAGCACATGTCTCATCTCTTGTTCTCCGAGCATGGTTTCTATCTGCCGATATTTCTATGGCGTCTTCGTTGTTTCTAGATCATATGGATTTAGAAATAGAATTGCGTCCACGTGCATGTGTGGCATGGATGGGCAGATAAGCATGTTTCAGAACTATGACAATGGCTCTTGAAACCGTATTGTTCGCAGCACAGTTTACATCTGAACCATGCTGGATGATTTCAAAGAAACGTTGAATGAGCGAATCATTTCCACTTAGCATTGAACAATATTGCTGTGTTACACGAATGGATTGATGTTGTTAGTATTGATAACTGGTGTTAATTTGTAAGCAAATTCAAGGATTTTTTTTTTTATTCCAGCGTGATTATCAGATAATTGGATGGCACTGTTGGGTGTTAATTCTGCCTTCTAAATTGTAGTTGGTTATATTTTTATATTTTCCGCGTAGTTCGAGCTTCAATATTTCATGGTTGCATGTTGACTCGTATTCCCTGTATGCGTTTGATCATGCTGGTGTAATGAGGGATACGGTTGTCTGTGGGCGTATCATATGGGATATACTGTATAACAAATTCGAGTTGCCACTGATCTGGCTGATGCTGCTAACCGTGAATAATTTGGCGACTGCAGTGGTGGCAAGTCGCTAACATCTATGGTAATCCTCTACGTAGTAAATATCACGCATATATATTTGACATTTATTGATTGCAGGAGCCTCTTTAATTTTGTCACACTGCGCTCATATGGGCTCACTTATTAATCAGTCATTTCCATGACATGTATCCAACACATTTATAAGCCCAGTCTACTTCCTCTTCGTATGAATACCGAGCATGAAAATTCCGACATAACGGCAAGGGTCGTTCTCATATGTATGGATAGTCGGTATTGTTTTTCACAATGGATCGCTTCAATAATATATCGTCAGCAGTATTATTATGAAACATGACTATCTGGATATGGAATATACACTGAAGGAGATCTGATGCTGGATAACGATCTGTGTTCTTTTTCTGTTATATTTTCCTGTCTGTCTGTCTGTCTTTAATTGCATCCCAATCATGTTTTAAGGACAAGTGTAAAATAATACTTTACTCTCTCTCTCTCTCTCTCTCTCTCTCTCTCTCTCTCTCT
>JAULBP010073047.1:0-12664 GCA_032355345.1 Lepetodrilus pustulosus | reverse complement strand
AGAGAGAGAGAAAGAGAGAGAGAAAAAATTGTGCACCAATATGTGATGGTATAAGGAAAATGAGATGTTAACCGGGGTACATTTCTGCAAGGAATACCAACCAGGTACAGCAGTGACATCAAGGGGCTCCAGGGCGAACGCCTCTTCTTCATTATGCACCAGCGTGGTCTGTTCTCCAGCTATGCTGTTTACAGTATTACTCTGATGTGAAACTTCAGCTTCATTCTCAACTACAGGTGCTACTTTTTGTTGATCTGAAACAAGATACAACAATGTACATACAAAGAATACAATTGTTATTGGTTGTTTATACAAAAATATATATATTTAAACACTGATTTAGACATTGCATTGCAGTAGAGGCGAACATTTTGAGCATACATAAAAAATATAGTACTAAAAAGATTTGTTGAGGAATGTATGTTAGTAATACCTTGGACTTCTTTCAGTACATCAGCTTCTGATGGCATAGGTACTTCTGGCATCGGCGTGTCTTCAAACAGACCCCCTGGCTCCATAAACTCTTGGCCTAATTCACAAGAAAAGTAAATCATGTACACACTAATAATAATAAAAAAGTCCATGTTACTGCATAAGTGTAAAATGCGGTTTTCCTAATATTCCATTATTATTCCCAATACCATGAACTAATGAGGCATAAATAAGAAACAAAGCTACTATTAATAGAAATTTAATACAAGTGTTCTGGCGATTTTGCTTGCTAAACCTAATGTCCTCACCAAAGAAAGCCTGATCAACATCGCCAACATCACCGAAATCGTCGTTATCATCATCGTCATCATCTGCATCTATTGATTGTTCAACAAAACACAAACATGAAACTCTGAATAACAAGTTAAACAACAACAGAATTTTAACCGTATAAAACAGGTTAATAATAAAAGCAATCATGAAACAATTCAACAAGCAAAACAACACATTGCTGCAGATCATGGTGTTAACGTTATCAAAGTATGAATTCAAACTCAAGATTATTTAGGAGCGATCGAAATTAACACTCCTCTCCCAATGCTAAAGGTATCCTAAGGACTAGTAGAAATTCATGACTTGTTATTTGTCACTATTTGGGCTAGTAAGTTTTAAAGTAAGTTTCGATCGCTGTTTAGCCAATACAAAAGTCACTGAGAATATTAGCACTGATCCTGCAGCTAATGTGAACAGATGCGTAACAACCAGGGCTTAGACTTATATAGTCATTATTCATAGATGAACATATGCTTGACGCATAGGATTAAGCTGAATTGCACTGAGGGCAACCTATTTTTTGGTGATATTTTCAATGTCCTTAGTGGGAAGTAACTCAAAATCTTAGCCTTGAGCCCTGGCAACATTAAAATAATAATTGCACAAGCAATAACTGAACGGGGCAGAAAAATTGCCCAAATATTGCGCTGTCATACCCATAAAAGGAGCATCCACTGCCCCAAAGTCATCCCCGGTGATGGGAGCCTCCATGTCGACATCCATAGTCTTCTCCGGAGACGTGGTGTGGTCTCCCAGCTTGTTGTCGTCCAGGGGCACGGAGGAGATATCCTGGTTCTTGTACAACGTGTCGTCCAGACTGGATGCATCCCTGAGAATTTCCCTCTCGTCAAACCCGACATCACCTGTAAACACGCAGTAAAACAATGTAGATTTAGTTAATATAACCTTGCCTAAAATACAGCAGGTCGACTATATATATATATATACAAGCCAATTATCCTTAGCATGCTTTGTAAATAAAAGAAGACAAGAATTGTCTCTCCATCTGTTAAAAAAGGTGGATATTAATGTAGATTGAAGACATCATCAAACAAAGCATAAACTTTACAAGACTTTTGAACTGAAAACACCAAGATAAAGAACCGATAATCAACAAATGCCAAATGTCTATGGAGATTGTAGAGGAATTTGGCTGTAAATTTATACGATAAAAACAACTACCATAAAGATATTTTAGATATATCGATATTAATTATTTTAACATGCAATATAAAAAAAAGATGATCAATTATTAGTCAAAAGTCTTGTAAAATTTAGAAGACACATTCCAATTGGAGTAATTCTCTGAAAGGTCAGCACGGTCATTAGTAAAATCTTTAACAAATTGCAGGTCAAGAAGTCATTCTTGTAGGGGTCAAAGGTGAAAAATTATTCTAATTAGATGTCAGAATACAGGAGATATTAAGGGCATAAAAACTTTTAATTACACATCTTTCTTCCAGCATCAATTTTTGAAAAGACTCGATTTTTCAATCAGGATTTGTATTGTTTTTTTTGTTGTTGTTAGTAATTTGGAATTTTTCAAAGATATGATGCTGGAATCGCAAGACTGTGCGACTCCAATTGGAATGGAGAAAATTCAACCTTTGACCCCATAAAGATTACTTCTTACCCCGATGATTGGGACATGAAGACTTGTGTTCGCCCCAATTGGAGCCGACATCATCATCACTATGTACCACAGAATTATGGTCAGAGTCGTCCCAGTCATAGAAACCGGGGTCACTGTCCAGACCTATCCCACTGTCCAACGTTTCCAAGGCAACTTTTTCCTGAGATTTCCCATTATTCCCTGAGCGAACAACATTGGCACAAGAAGCACTACACTTGCAGCAAATTGCTACGTTTTTACTTGAAACACTTTCGGATGGCGTCCGAATTCCACTGTCAGTATCAAGACTGCCATTCATATCACAGTTGTCTTGATCAGTGTCTATGTCAATTCCACTGTCCACAGTGGTAACACGGTGAGAACGTTCACCAACCCCCGACCAAAGTTCTTTATTTATAGATTTCAATTTGTCTAACGTTGCATCAAGAGACTTCATCAAGAGATCAAAATTGAGGGGATTTTTCGTTAGATCAGTTTTGTATCCATAAATAATGAGACAGATTTCATTTTCATCAATTTCACCACCAAAACTGTCGTCCATCATGTCACCTGATGAAAAGGCAAGAACAAGACAAAGTGAGTATACTTTACTTATTATACCAACCTATCAGACAAAAAGTTGCTACAGCCATTCAACTACAACATGCATCTTGTTGCATTGTATTGAAAAAAAATTAATGCATTAAACAATTTCATTGGTTTCTGATAGACTAAACATGTTCTACTCAAAATCAGGTCACCATCATGCAAATTATATTAAACCTATTCATCGTAATTTACCTTTGAACCAGCTACCAAGACATGAGGTACTTTTAACCAAGATTTTTGTTCCAAAGCAGCTCATACCACATCCAGTGCCAACATATACAATTCCAAACTATCCAATCTACACAAGTTTTAATCTATATTCTAGTTGGTTGGTTGATCTGTGGGGTTAAAAGCCATGTTCAAGATCTCCACCCCCTGCCCCTCCCACCCTACTCATAGCATGGCTTGCATGCATACGTACAGCATGACTAGATTTCACCAGTTTTTCATGGTGCTAGGTCACATGAAATAGCATATGGCAGATAGAACATAGATACCAAACTCAGACACAGCCTCCCGATCCAAACAGGCCTTGCTTTAGCACCAAGCAGGGCAACAACTACCATTATTTAAAGTCTTATGGTACGACACGACTGGGGATCAAACCTACGACGATCGGCACTCCGGGCCAATGCTCTAACCATTACACCACGGAGATGACCTATATTCCTGGCCCCGAGATTACGAAACTCTCTTGAGTACGATTAAGAGTTTTGTTCATAAAACGTCATGTGACGATAGCCCGAAACTCAACAACGTAATCAAGCTATGACATCACATGACATTTTATGAACAAAATTCTGAGTTGAGTATGAAATCGTACTCAGAAAGTTTCGTAATCTCGGACCCAGTAGTTCTTAGCTGTTCATGTCATTCATGTTTTACAAACTCAATAGTGTATTTGCTGGCAAGTGTAACCAGTTTGGGCACTCTTGAACTTACCAAATCCATCATCACCCATCAAAGTAATGCTGCCCAAGTCTTCCCTCATTGTGATTTCCTCGGGTCGACTTTGGTTCACCGAAAATTGTGCTTGAACATCAATATCACTGTCAAGGCAAGGATGATAACGTCAAAATACATGAACACATGGTATACAAATATTAATCGGTGATCAAAATGAACTCTAGCCCGATATCCTAAGGACTAGTAGAATTTTATGTGTTTTGTTTGCCATTTCCAGTGATGAAAATTAACACTAGCCCGGACCATTTCTCCCAATGCTATAGGTATCCTAAGGGCTAGTATAAATTCATGGGTTTTTTTGGTAAACATTATTTTATTTGTTTCACTATTCGGGCTATTAAGTTTTATAGTTAAGTTTCCATTGCTGCATTTGTATCACTATTCCGGCTAATAAGTTTGAAAGTAAGTTTCAATCACTGTTATTTAATTTTTATTAAGACTGTCAGTTCATCAGAAAAATATTTGCTTGTGTTATCTATAAAGCAACATTTCCAAAATGTCATGAACATACTCTAAATCTGCCAGAGTTGTTTCAAAGTCGTGGAAGTTTTCTTGGAGTGTGATGGCGGCCACTGCAGCTTCTCTGTTCTCTTCAGGGAGGTCCACAACACCAGGCCGGAAAGCCATTTTAATTTTTACAAAAGCTTCATTACAATCGGCCAACAAGTATTTGGCTTTTCGAGAATAAATGCGGACTACTCCCAACAACAAGTGTCCAGATGTTCTCAGGGCCATCTTGACCTGGAAAAAAAAAGTAATTCCCAAAATGAGTATAGTGTTAAGAAATTCCAAAAAATAACAAGGGGCGAAATGTCATACATCCATGATGAGCCATGCCCATATACGTATCAGCTAATCATGGGAGAGTTCTAAATATAGATTGGGACTATTCCACATTCAGTTCACAGACTGAGCACGGTAACTGAATATTAAAAACTAACGTCTGTGGAATTTATGAACATTTTTAGATCATTACTTTTGATTTATGATTTACAAATATGTTGTTGCGTCACAATGACCCAACAGAAGTTTAGGAAGGAGTATTTTGTCCAATTAGTGCGTCAAATACGCAGGATTCCTGCGTCAGGTTAAACCCTGGTGCTCATGCACTTACAAGAACGCTATGGTCTCTGACAAATACCAGGTTAAAAACGTTTCAGCAATTACCCTGAACCTAACTTTTATTTACTACAATCATAGTTGCTATCCTATCTGCTATATTTCAAGGGATGACAGTTACAGCTAATGAATGCTATTAATAATTGTATATATGGCATTATTAGTTAACAGTGTGGTTTGGACTTTTAAGAAAGCTAATTTACAAATATTTATGCCGAATGTTTGTTTAACATACCAGTCAATGAGATCACAACTAATACCTATGACCTTTTATGAGACACTTCACAACCAATCAAATTGCTAGGATTATCGCATATTTTGGATAAAAACTGTTACCATCACCCGTTCTTTTGTGAGTAAATAGCACAATGAGTACACAGCATTGTGAGTACTTAGCATTATGAGTAAAGAGCGGATGACAGTACAAACAGTAACACTAAATCAAGCCAACAATGCAATTTCCATAACACATAATTATTGGCAATAATTCTATAACTCCATGAAAATCAACAGAAAAGTTTTTTAAATATTTTTCACAAATATTGTTTTAAGTCCAACTAAGCATCATGAAAAAGCATACTTCTCCTGCCTAACTTTTAACTATAGATACCATAATTTCCTGCATGTAGCCCACAGACTATACTTTAAAAGAGATTAGTTTTGAGGTGATGCAGGCCATCTAGCACTGCAGGCTACAATGGGGGGAGGGGAGAAAAAGAATTAATATAAATAGCAAGCCTCGACTGAAGACAAAACAAGACAATCAGTGAATCACGTGACTACTCAATGTGATATTAAAAGCTGCGATATACCTGACAATATTAATAATTCGTAAATCACTACAATATGATTTGATGATGCATGTGTACATGGATTTAGACATGCATTTAGATGCATTCTTGCAAATAAACTGCTCAAAAATGAACTTTTGGCAACATTCAACAAGATGAGAAAATCAAAAACCAAGACCGCATTCCAATCATGCATCTACACCATCAAATGTGACATCACCACCCAACTCACACAAAAAAATAAAAACACTTCACTCACCTCTAACAAGGAAACCAAACCACGAAGTGCACGTGACAACCCACCATCAACGGTACACAAAACACCCCACCCACATTCACCTACCTTCTTTTTGTGTTTGAAGGCTGCCCATATATTTGTCTCAGTATCTGACACGTGACCCGGGGACACGTCCATTTTGGGGGCCTCGGGGGGTCTGTATGACTTGGAACCACCTACCCTACCTTTCGTTGGATTGGACTGTGCCTTTGTGGCTCTGATGGGGTACATGACCACCTCGGTGGGGGGCTGATGTCTCTCGTTGGGCTGGTGGTGTCTCTCCTCCTGTCTCTCCGTCTCCTTGTTCTCATCCGTGTCTCCCTCTCGATAGCTGTCTCTGTGGTGTCTCTCGATTGTCTCCGTTTTTCTGACCTCTTCTCGCTGTCGTTGCGTCGCTAGTGCTGCTGCTCTTCTGTCTGCGTCTCTGTCAGACAGATTTTTGCATAAATTAATTGTACAGATTCTTTTTATTTTATATATAACACCTGTCCATTGAAGTATGGGAGCTTGGAAGGCCAATGTTTTGGCGGTGTGACAGGATTTGGAGGGTAATGGGGGGATAACTTATCACAGCACAGTATGGTCGTACTTGATTGGAGCCCTTGGGTTCTGGCGGGTAAAAACGAGTTGTGACGTCACAAAATGGGGGATGATGAAAGGCAAGATCTATCCCGACGATGTGTGATTCACTTTATTAACCAAATGTCAATTTGTCATCAACTTCAGGAGGGAATGCATGAATATTTGGATTATATTTAATCAAAATATTCAGTTGCCAGCTTTAGCACCTTTAGTAATAAAAGCACAACAGCATTTTTGGACATTGTCATCTACAAAATTGTCAATATTGCTTATTTGAAACTTTGCTTGTGTTGGCGTGGTATATTTGAGACATCCTTTTCTGAATGGTCGCGAATGGGTGAAATATTCCTGCTGCGACAGAAAAACACTAATTTAATCAATCATCTAATAATGGTCTGAACAATAGTTCATCATCATAGTCATTATCATTGTCATTTTCGAAAATGATCAATTATTGAAAAGAATACTATAAAGTCCGCCATCTTGTCAACAACCTCCGGATGAACAGTCTTTTGTGCTAATGCCCATGTCCAAAATATGCAACTCGTCTTGACTGTCTCGAATCAAATAACACCTTTGAGACCAATTCTTTGACAGTGTGACACAAGATTTGGAGGTAAGGGGAGATAACTTTACATAAACTCACCTGTTCATTGAAGCATGAGTGTTTAATGTGACGGCCCAATTTTTTGGTGATGTGCAACAAGGTTTGGGAGGAGGTAAATGGGGATAACTCACCTGAGTTCCTTGAAGTATGGGTGCTTGACAGCCCACCTGGCCGTGACCCGGTCATCGGGGTCGTAGGTACACAGCTTGTTGATGAGCTCCACAGCTTCCTGTGAGGACTGGGGCAGCAGCCTCTGGATTCCTGTGCCTTGCTTGGACGGGAAGTTGAAGCTGATGCCCCTCGATCTGGGCACACCAAAAAAAGAGTGACGGTTATTCGAGTACTGCGGTGTATCTCCCAAATGTCATACGCTATAGTGTTCGAAATAGAAGTGGTGCTGGGTGTCATTAAAAATTTGCAAAAAGTATCTGTGGGACTCCCTGAAAATTACAGATTTTACCATGTCCATTAACATCAGGCCTATGGAAAATGACACACAGAATATGTTCTGAATTTTTAACACTGGCATAGTTGAAGTTGAGGTTCCACGATCTGTGCACAACTCACAGTTATAGTGAATGAATGAGTGAGTAAATTATTGTTTTACGTCACGTCACTTCACTCGCTATAACTTTTATGGTTATATAGAACAGTCGCAATAAAATCAGATCCGAACAAAGTGGAAAAGCTAGTGTCAATATTGATATGAGAAACAATAGTTTCAATAAGATTTTACATTAGATTGGTCATAGAAGACAGAATAATCCAAGGCTTTGTAAAGATAGTGTATCAGAGTCATCTCCCTTTGGTCATACTTTCACTACAATGTTCAAGTTATAAAAATCTTTATGAACGCCAACACAATTTCTTGTATTTGAGTTATTTGCATGTTATGGTTGGTAGAGAAATAAATAAAATAATAAAACAAGATTAATAAAACGAGTGAATAGTTTTGGTATATGACTAGCTTTCACTCATTGGATACCAACACCATTTACTCGTTTCAGAAAAATGGTATCATACGGTAGCTTGTTTAATATTCTATGTTATATCTTATGGTCTATCTAATTTACCGGTATTTCCCCAGGTACAATGCAGCACAGTTGGGTCCTTATATTGTACAATCACACAGATATACAAAGTGTGTCAGTATTAGTTTGTCATGACAAAGCTCAGTCAGCTTTAACCCCAGGTACAATGCAGCACAGTTGGGTCATTATATTGTACAATCACACAGATATACAAAGTGTGTCAGTATTAGTTTGTCATGACAAAGCTCAGTCATTCACTATAACAGCATAGAGCTGGAGGCAACCGGATATGCATAATCCAACAGGGAGAGGGTTAAAAGCCCATTCCTACTCAATATCAACAGTGAATGATAAACATGATAAACCAACCCAAAGATTGCAAGTAGCTTAGTGGAAATTATCACAGATTTAACTTAATTGTGAAAACATAGTAACATTGTTAAATTAATGTACATTACAAAATTATATAAATACAAATGCCATAGAATAATTACTGGTACATACATAAATGGCTTAGAAAAGCAATGTATTCAAAAATATGATATTACTCATAATGATAAAACATTCATTCTGATACACTTCCTTTCAAATCACAGTACAAAATTAATTTGAAGATGTTTATAGTATAAATGTAAAACCTACTTTTTCATCTTTTTCAAGACCGTTGGTTCAGGTGTTCCCATAACATCGTGAATTTTGGCAATTTGATCTACCTCATTTGATCCCGGGAATAAAGGATGTAAACTGAAAGTAAAAAATTAAATTGCAAATTACTCAACTTCATATAGAGAATACTTAAATGAGTGTCCATTAGATACCATTTATCTTACAAGTTGTTGTCAATTCATATTTAACGAGAAAACGCGAGTTAGATACGTTTGAAAACGAGTTGTAAGATAAATGGTATCTAACGGACACAAGGTTAGTATTATATTTCTTACACACCGTTAGAAATTACTTTTAATCGTGAAAATTAGCTGCATTTGAAGATTCCATGTGTATAACCACGTGATCTCGGACCATTGCTACAGTCTAGGAGCAGCCAATCAACAGCCTTAAAAAAAAGTGATAACACACATATGTGTGATAACAAATTAATATCACACAGTGATCTTTTCAACCAGGGTGTAAGAAATTTGTTTTCCATTAAAGCTGAAAGTGATATACAATCTATTCCATATTAAACTGTTTTACCATTCCTGAATTATATATTTTGGGCGATGGTATGCAGTCATGCGTGGTACAAAATGTTCCTACTCATCTCATCCAGTAAAGGGTCCCCCTATTAGCCAACTTGCTAGTGACTGACAGTCCAGATAATTCCAGTATTATTTGCAGAATCATCAAGGTTCTGTCACCAGGCATTGTTTCTCGAAGCCCCCGTATCAACTACAAGACCATAAGCACTCTTATACATGGTGATTAAGCCCTTACGAGAGCACAATAGTTTCATAGTGGATATGACAGCTTCGTGAAATTATATCCAGGTCGGTAAACATTTATGGATTCACATGCCCCTGGGCAGGTTTGAACTCAGGACCTTTGGCTCTAATGTCTGATGATCTACCAACTGTGCTATCATCCCGATCTGTCTAGAATCATATGTAGGAATGTTAGTGACTCAAACACTAAATTAATATTGTAAAAACCTAAAGAACTGTTGATCCTATACAACATACAGTGACTGATTTCCTTCCAAGTGATCTGTTAACGATAAATCGGCTTATTTTCCAGACAGCCAGTTTATTTATTTACATAGACTATATTAGTCACATGGTTATAAGAGTACGCTGTGATTGGTAGTCAGACAATTGAGAGGACGCACAATCCTGCTCACCTAATAGTCAATGTAAATAAACAAACTGGAGAATGAGCTGATTTATCGATAATAAATCATTTGGAAGGAAATCAATCACATTACGTAATTTTGGATCAATAGTTCTTTAGGTTTATTTAATATGAATTTATTGTTTGAGTCATCATTATTTTTATTTATTCATCTTGACCTCTGACCTGAGCACCTCGAAGAACACACATCCGACACTCCACATGTCCATCTTGTAAGTGTAGTAGCCGTCTGTGAGTAGACACTCTGGAGCTCGGTACCTAGGAAAACATAGTAAATTGTCAACACTGTCACTTGCAAATCTAATTTACTTCTTATTTTCCAAATAAATAACACACTTGCAGTCCAATTAATTATGTACTATACAGTCCAATAAAATATTAAAATATTATAAAATCCAATAAATTGTAAACAGAATTCTTGTTCGATAAATCATAATCTACGAAAAGTACATAACAACTACATAAATATTCTACATTCCAATAAATTACATGAAATAGTCAATAGAAAAATATTGTATACAATAGTTTACAATAAATTTGGATTGATCAAATCTTTTAGTATTTTTTTTGCTTTACGTCGCAAGGGTAATATGTCACCCAAATATATCAATAACAAATAACAGGTAAACATTATACACCATTATTTTCTAAAAACATGCTTTAAAGTTTAAGAGATATATTTTCTATGTTGGTTTGTGACCAATAATACTATAAGGATGAAAGTATTCCAATAATAAAGAAGCTTATATGCAACTTGTGCATTTAAATAAATACAATTACTTCCTGAATCACACATTAGCCTAATTGCATCAATAATACACATCATGCATTAAACTGTTACAACACTCTAACTGGCAAAAGGAAATATTACCATCTTGTGGATATATATTCTGTATAGGGCTGTTTAGAATACACACTCCTACATGAACCGAAATCTGCTAATTTTAACATGTCCTCCTGAAAGATAATTAATGTTAATGATCATAATATTTTTGTAATTATCCATTGACAAATATATAATGTTTAATTAATAACAAACAATTAAAATATTGATTATTGATGATGATGGTGATGATGACGACGACGACGACGACAACGATGACAACTTTTGTGAACATTGATGTCAGGCTCCTGGGACGTGATTTGAACTCAGGACATTTGGCTCCAAAGGCCAAACATTCTCCTAGATTGATTGAATTATTGCTTTACATCGCAGTGGGAATATCTCACCCATTGGCAATGACATTCTCCTAGAGCTGCAACGAATGGTGTAGTGGCGAATATGATACATATCACGAATATAGGGTGCCAAATATGAACAATTATTCACGAATATGAATGTAAAGAATTATAACAAACAGTAAATCAACCATGTCAATTCTATGTATTCTATCAATCAGTGTTGATCTATAATTATTTAGATATAACAAACAAAATATTGATCATGACACTGAACAAATTTGTTAACAGTGATGTAGACCAGGTGGTGCATGGTTTGTAGTTTTTTGCGATCACTCTTGGCAATCTTAAAAAACCCACCGGACTACTGCTACCAAACTTGTAAAATAAGGATAGAGAGAGATATAGACCTTGTTGAATGTCTCATAATTTGTCATATAACAAAACAAAATCTAATATGAAAACATTTGAGTATTTGGGTAGCAAATAACGAAGGCAACTTGTGTATGGTAAATATTTGGGTGCAAGCAAAAATGGCACCACAGCAAAACGGCACCAACCAAAACGACACCAAATTGGCGAAAACAGGACATTGTACTGGCGAAAATGGCGAAAATGCCACTTATGCGTCCCATGGAGGGATCAGTCTTCCAAAATTAGCTATGCTGGAAGGTGACTGTCAAAACAACAAAATCATTCATTAATTAATAACATTATTAACATTGCAATGGCACCTCGGTGCATGTGCTGCAATAAAACGGGTATGGTGCCGTTATTGCCAAAATTATGGTTCCATTTTGGCTATACAGTGGTGCCATTTTCACCAGGTCTTGGTGCTGTTTTCACTTACGAAAATTGGTGCCATTTTGCTGTAGTGCCGTATTTGCTATATAACCCAAATATTCGGTGCACGGAATATATTCGAGTGGATCGTTGCAGCTCTACATTCTACCATTACACTACCACCCACCCTAAAACAAATTCACCAAATGTAACTTGGTCTTCTTACCTTAATAAGTATATTTTCTGGTTTGACATCTCGATGAAAAATTCCATTCCTGATTACAAAAACAAATGAAAAAGCCATTTGTTAGAAAATCTGTGTATGTCAAAATGAACTGCATATCACATTAAAATGTCAGTCAAAATGTTGCATGACGCTCCTGTAGTTCTACAATAGTTGTAAATCCAATTGTAGTGTCTTCTACAATTGGAATTGGGTTGCACAAAGCTCTTGTAGGCTATCAGAATAAGACAGCACTACAACTATTGTAACAG
>JAULBP010072945.1:0-12666 GCA_032355345.1 Lepetodrilus pustulosus | reverse complement strand
GCAGAACATTTCTGTCTGTATATCTGTCTGTCTGTGTATGTGTGTGCTTGTCCTCCTTTCTCTCTCTCTCTCTTCCACCTTTCCTTCCATCCTTCCCCATCCCTCACACTGTTACTTTCTCTCTCTCTCTCTCTCTCTCTCTCTCTCTCTCTCTCTCTCTCTCTCTCTCTCTCTCTCTCTTTTTATACATTCTTCTATTTCTCTGAATCTCTTATCTTCCACCTTTCCTTCCATCCTTCCCCTATCCCTCTTTTCTAATTATAAATTACCTCTATTGCTCTTTCTCACTCTCTTTATAACTTCTATTTGATTAAATCATCATACTTGCATACTTGTCGCAAGGAAACTATGGCTTCATTCACATATATTTATCCAACAAATACCACATGGTGTTACATTCTGCATCAACCCAGGGATACATACTGCACACATGTGTAATAAATGGCTGATAAAAGTAAAGTAAATGGCCTCTTCTATACACAGTTAGAGGCCATATATACTCAGGTGGCTAATTCCTTGTTCACAGATTGCTTTATTTTATTCAACAAATATGTTTTAGTCCACAAGCAGGGTCAAAAGTGCAAGTGTAGCAAAAGCTGATAATTGACAGCATGTGGTCCATGTGGTTTCCCTTTTTAGTTTGTAGTATGTCAGGAGAACTATACTTAGATGTATGCCAGAGGTCAAAGTGCATCACCTTCCCTGTATCATGGATAGCTACAAATGTTAGAGTTTACAAAAGTAATTACCACAGATATTGAAATCACTATTTTTCCTTCTTGCCTTAAGATATTCTTAAACTCATAAATACTGTAAATCCTTAAATGTTAGCGAGCATAAAACTTTAACGAATTTAGCGAGTTGCTGCAGTTTACAAAACAAATAAAACACAAAACAAAAATGTGATAAAATAGTAAAGGGACCATTGCTAATATCAGTGTTATATTTTGGTGATTTAAGAAAAAAATACATCATTAAAATTATTTTCCTAAATACAGATGAGCTCGTTAACATTTTATGACACTAATAGGTCAAAAATCCATTGATCATAAAAGGTTAATGATGCTAACATTTTATTTACAGTATTTCCCTGAATTGCTATTATTATTCTTTAAGCTGGCCTTAACATGCTTAATAGGTTATTTTTTGAAATCATAAAAAAAGTTTTCTTTCGATTTTTTTTTCTGTTTTCTATGGGATAACTTCCAGTTTGTATATATACTTGTGTATTCTGTATATACATGAATGGCATACATGACAGTGTTGCTGTCACTGTACTGACCCAGCAATGTTGCCTGTGAGTAGCTATGGAAATACTCCTCCTACACCTGTGTTCTGGAGAGGGTACTAGACAGCTTGGCAGGTAGAAATATGTGTTAAGTGGATATTCTCGCAGCTGAAGAAATATACTTTTCAACACAATTTCAATTACCTGAGGCATAGCCGAGGCTCGACCAACAGTGGAAGTCACTGCTAGGAATAACGTGACTTGTGCTCCATGGCGGCCATCTTGGTTATCTCACCTAATATCATTACAAAGCGAAAAGTGCTTCTCTAAATAAATAAATATGGTTTGAAAAAATATTGTGGAGTTCCTACTCACACAATATCAAATTTCCTCACTCAGGTGTGCCAACTTCCAGGAAATAGACATACCGTCAGACAAATAATACACCAGTCAGACACAGACAGACAAATAGTGCGTCAGACAGACAGACAAGACAGAAAGACAGACAAATAGTGCGTCAGTCAGACATACAAACCCTTTGAAAATTTATGTTGTCTTGGGGAATAGTAATAGATCTATACAATAATTGTAGATAATACAAAGCCATTTATGATATTAGGGTATGCGTACCAACTTTATGTTTCAGTATTCACTAAGACATGATACTACTGATCTATTGGCATCAATTATTAGATTATTTTTCACATAGATGTGTGGAGAAAATGTGTGCGTGGTTACTGTATTTTGTGCATTAATAATAAGAGATTGCATAAGGCTTACCGTAGCATACATATAGTATATGTGTATACACATTGTATTGAAGCCAGAGCTTGCATAGGACATAAAATGTTATTTTAAGAACTAGCAAAAATATAAAAACTAACTTGTGTCAACAAATCCATAAGAGGCACTAAATCTGCAACACAACGCCAATATGAAGAGTATCCATAAATACACTTTACTGACTGGTTTATCATCACATTTAACACTCACACAAATTGACTAGACTGACAGATTATTTGAAAATCGTCTATACAACTATTCAGTCATGTTCTTTGTCATTGAGTGCAGTTTTGTAAAACTCTTCATTGTGTGTCTCATATAACATATTTGCATCCATGACGGATGTTACAACCAGATGTTCATTTCTTGTAAATCACAGTCATGTGTGTTGCTCATTATAACATGCTATAAGGCACACCCTTACATTATGATCACTACTGGCATACAGCATGGCAAGCAGCAGACTTATGACATACTAGTATGCAGTTGATATCAATTTAAATTAATTTCACTTGTATGTAATATTATCCTTCAAATGCTGGAAAACCTCAGACATTTTGCACAAGAGAAGTTGCTGTAAAACAAGAATTAATTTGCCACATAAAAAGGAAATACCAGTATTTCCAGATAAGTCCAGTTGTTACTTGTGTCACCATTAAGACATAGGGAAAGACAGAGATAGATGATCCAGGTGATCGCACTGTGTTATCCTGAAGTGTAACCAGGCCAGACACAATAATCTCCACTCAAGCATAACGCCATATTGTCCCCACGCACTCCGCTCATTCTCTGACCCTGGTATTGGGCAAACTCATTCCGGTAATTCAGAACATACTCAGAAGTTTTCTTTTAAGGATCAAATAATTCCGGCAAAGCGCTGGAGATCAAATTAGCTGGACAGAGTGACTGAGAAGTTTGTTGGAGGTCTGTGTTTGCTGAGAACTGTCAATAGTGCTCATCACAGGACAGTTATTCAATGTATTTTCTGAAGGAATGATGCCCTTGATTTTGAGATATCCCTGCTTGAAAGATGAATGACCTCTGGGTTAGACAGGGAGATGTGCTTTACCCTCTTGTTTTTATAGCAAAGAAGGATATTTCAGTTCTGTGCTACTAGGTGTGTGCATGAAGGTGGAGACAGTGCACTTAGTGATCTTAGTGCAGGAGAGAGGCCTGTATACCTGGCATAGGAAGTGAAGTGACATGTCGGATATGTGCTACCTTGAACTTGTGTTACAGTGTACGGTATTATAGTCTTATTGTAGTTTAACACATATGTGTTCTTCAGTGTCTGGGACAAGCAAGTCTATACAGATACCAAGTTTGTGTTTCATGCATACTGCTGGATGTCTTGAGATATTCAATTACTGGAGATGCTTCAGTGCTCTCTGTTGGAGCTATATCCTCTGATCTGTGTACACCTTGGATAAGTAAAGTGATTTCATTTTAATTTTGACAGTTGGCAAACTGGTTTATGATTATGAATGACATAGATTGACCCATATTTATCTAAAATTATCCTGATCAGGTTCTCTACCTGGCTTGTAGTTTCTGACCTACTGACATTCATACATGAAAAATATATATATAAATTTGTCCATATTGGAATGTAAAATGTTACCTACACAAGTCGGCTATAGCCCTGTGAACACTGATATCAATTTGCTGTGAAGTGTGAGATAATCATGCAAGAGTGTGGTGTGCCTGTGTGGATATGTAACCTGACTTTGAACAGTGTCTCACCTGTACATACCTGTTCAGCAGGTAACAGTGGTGAAGTACGTTTACAGTTTGACAAATGTCAGTGTGTGCCGTGTGGCCGAGCCTGGTGAGTTAAGACTTGCTGCAGTGGCAGGTACTGTAGCATGTGGGGCCACCACTAGGACTAGGCCACCACTAGTACTAGGCCACCTAGGACCACTAGCACCACTAGGACTAGGCCACCTAAGACCACTAGGACCAGGCCATGCTTCTGCTGGACCTGCCACTAACAGGGTCTATCTGCCTGGTGGCACCCATCATGATACTAGGCATTCTTCTGGGATATCTTGTGCTGCAGATAAACAAGGTGAGCATGGGATGTGTGCAGCTGTATTTCTTATTAGCTTGTGCTGCAGATAAACAAGGTGAGCATGTGATGTGTGCAGCTGTATTTCTTATTAGCTTGCCAATAATTGTTGCCACATTAACTGAAACATTTAGGTTTGTATTCAACTGTGAATAATAGGACAGATAGATTACTTGGTGCAGGTTGATGTCCAATAAATCTGTCAGGGTTATATTGGGGTTATACTGGGGTCATTTAGGAACAAGATACCGAATACAGATATGTGAACCAATATTTTATCTGGAAAAATATGCACTTGCAAAATCCAGTATTAACATGATTACTTTTAAGTAGTGTTAAAAATACTCCTCATGTGACATATACAAATACATGTATGATGCAAATAAAAACTCGCATATTTTGTGTTGAGTTTACATCAATTGCTATTAAAGTCTGCATGTGTTTGTGGGAGTATATCAAACCCTTACCCTTACTCCTAACAGTGTATAACACAAGCTAAACCCACAACAACACATGCCCCACCCTGTAACCCATACCTATAATTACTACAAAACCACCTCACTATTCCCAGACTGTAAGCCATGAGTTCCATCATTTGACATACCAGGGTATCGTTTAGAAGATATCATTTAGAAGATATCATTTAGGAGATATCGTGTCAACATCTTCTCTGGTTCCATGTTTTCACAATGGATGGAGTATATTCTCAGGACGCTTTGTTTCCAGGCCGGAACCTGAGAACTGGCCAAGCCCCAAACAAATCTTTCCTCCATTAAAACTGAACTCTCATTGTTTTCAAATATCAGGTTAAAATCATGCGTGAATGGGGAAGTGCACAGGAAAACGTGGGAGTATGGGTTGCCATTGGAAACAGATGGATATTTGGAATTGCAAAAGGTCAAATAAAATAAATTTAGAAGTATCTATATGTTAGTGAGCTTGTCTGATAAATACTAGTTATATGATATTATGACATCAGAGATGAATTAGAAAGTTTATGACTTTGAAGGACATTGACTCCGTTCATGAAGGTATACAAGATGGATACAAATTGGTCAGGATGAATGTACTTGATGCCTATGTATTCAGGCCTACCAATGAAATATCAGTGTAGCAATCAAAGTAGATGAGTTGCATTCAATATTCGATGAGTTTGCATACCAACATGGAATGTAGCATACTATTTCAACAGTTTAGCAATCAGAATGAGATGATTTGTAGTCCCAGCATTACGCAAGCACAGTATAACTGATTATGAGCTCCAGAAATAGAATGGACCTGTACCGCTTGAATTGTTTGTAGGAAAATATTCACACTTTATAAGACTGTCATTGGCGCTTTGTAGCCAGAAATATTAGTTTAAAACAGTTATCGTTCTTATCCATCCCATAGTACAGCTGTTACAAGCAATAAACAGCTATAATTGGTCCATAAAACTTTCAGCTGTTCAACGCAGATTTGTCCTGGATCGTGTCATGTTGACCTTTCTGTACATCAACAGCTGATCACCGAGTGTCAGATGACAGTTAATACGATCATTATGTATCAATTTTAATTCATCACTACATACAAATATGATATTTAATGAAGCAATACTAATTTCTATACTCCAACCGAAGGAGTGAATGCTATTTTAATTAGCTTCCTGAAACCTGGTTGTGCGCATGCACATTCACCAATGGACGCTTTTTGCCATTTTTAATCGCTAAATGTTGAAATAGTATGCAAACCCATCTCATTATATTGCTGTTTATCATGTTGATCTGCAAACTCATCAAATATTGAATAAAAATCATCTAGTTTGATTGCTACACTGATATTTCATTGGTAGGCCTGGTATTGGTTCTACATCATCATAGGGCAACAGGTCTTCAGTTTTGGATGGAATCTGATACAAATAGTCCAGGTCATCGCTGCTGTCTGGGAGGTCATCTGCACACATTATCATCTACCTCAGATCTCAGTCTCAATCCAATATATTTTACTTGAATAATCTGAGAAGCTGCTTCAAGTAGTCTACATATTGTCAGCATGGACATTTTCCAGATATTCATGACTCTATAGATATCATTAGCAACGCTAACTTGCAAAGCCTGGTGTAAGAGGTAATATCTCGGGGTGTTTACATGTTTCTTAAGAATGTACCTAATTACTAATAGTTTTCTCGTAAAGCCAAAGTCTGCCTGTGCTGTATGGCAGTTGACATTGTGATGAGAAGATACATAAGCTAGTACAAGTTTTATGGTGATGGAGGATGGTGCAACGATAGGCGATACCCAGTCCGCCATGGCAAGGCTATTCAGGGTGTATTGTAAGCATCTATAGTATTACTCGGCACAAACAATCTCCTCTCAAGCATGGCTTTCAGAAATACTTCCATCATTCAAATGTCGAGTCATGAGATCGCACATCAATGTCTTTATTATTGGTGACATGACAGTTGCCTCGAACCCAGACTTGTAAAACTGGTAGCCAAACAGGTAGCATTACAGAATTTACAGTTGCCTCAAAGCCAGGTTATTTGACACTGATGATAGATAGACATTTATTCTTACCAGTATTTTTGTTTATGTAAATATTTTATTATATTTTTTTTATGCTAATGATGATTGGCATTAATAATTATCTATGGCCAAAGACATGACACATATTGTGTTCACAATGATGTATCTTTAGTTAGGTTTTCTATTTATATAATAGATATGTATGTGACATTAAATTATTCCTGATATCAATGTGTGTGAGAGAGAGAGAGAGAGAGAGAGAGAGAGAGAGAGAGAATGGGGTGGGGAGAGAGGAGAGTATGGTATTTGATTATGCAGTTTGATGGGTGTCTATAGTGGGGTATTTGGAATGATGTGTCACTAGCATGTAATATGATGTGATGTAAGGTATGCTGTGTAATGTATCACTGTGGCGTGCCATCACTTTGTCTTGGGTGTCAGCTTTATCATGTAAATGCAAGTGGTGTCAAGACAAAGATTGACTACAGTTATCATCATTGGTTTGTTAAACCGCTATCCATTCACTTACACTTACACAAAGTAGGAAAATCCTCTACATTAACCCTCTCCCTGCTGGATTGTGCACAAACACGGGTGTTTTGGGCATCTCCAGTTGCCTGCAGCAGGGAGAGGGTTAATATATAGATATAAGGGCATTTTCTTTGCACCAGAATAAAACAGATTAATGGCCCGTCATCAGATAGGTTTAAACACTTTTGGGGCATTAAATCTTTTTCTGTTCTTTACCATTATTTCTTGCTGAATTATTTAGCAGTAAGTGTTTATGTAACAAGTACACAAAGCTGCATGACTTCAGCATTTGGGTTGATATGGCAACCATGAGTCTACGAATATTAGAAATGTGTTATTTCAAATAATTTCCTCTTCCAGTCCTTTCCCATCCAGTTCTGCCTGTCTCCTCCCAGACCCCGGCGAGCTGCTCCTGCTAGTGCTGATTGCCAACCCATTGCCTGCTGATTGCCAGTTGCCAGCCAGCTAACTTTAGGATTCTTGTAATAGGAGGCCTGGCTGGTATTTCTTTTTCACTTCACTGTTAGACTGCCATATGGGGATAGCTGGGTATAGCCCTGTACCGTGGAGAGATGTATGAGTTCTACATCTCCTGTAGAGACCCTGGAGGCATCGTTTACCAGTGCATCTGTTGACTAATAGGCCTGACATGACTCAAGTCAGAGATCATATCTTCTACCATGTTTGCCTTGGAGAGGTCACTTGTGCAAGACAATCTCAGTTGGAAATTTCCTGAAAGTTTTTTTCTATGGGTTCTAAGAATTCTAAAGCTGTTGTGGAGAGCATTTAGATAAATGTATTGAGATAAGAAATAATTTGACAACAGGAATTGGTAGCATGGTTACTGACGGGAGAGAATGGCAATACATGTACCTATAAATATAGTATACATAGTATAGCGAGTGCAGGGACCACCTGGAATATAGCCAGTAATTAGCCTTCTGTTCGTGTGTAACCATTCATTTGTACATTGCATGATGTTTTGTCTGTTTGATTGTCATCTGGCTTTGGTGTGTTCCTCATACTGCTGACAATGGAGAACAACAGCTATCTGGCTTGTCTGTGTACTGGTGTATGCCTTTATTAAAGAAAAGGGTTAATAAAACGTAACTTCCAAACCATAACAGCAATGACACTGAGACAACACCATTGCTACCATGTGGACCAGGTGCTTCTAGCTGAGAAACAGTTACATGTTTTTGTGAGGAAATCTATGACATTGAAAACTTTAAAAACAAATATAAATTTCCTGCAAAATAAAAAGGAACTGTTTCATTGCATGTACATATAGCCACTCAAATAGGGGAGATTTTGTCCCTTATCATTGTTGTAGCCATCACACTCATTCTGTATTTATGTCCTGGCATCGGTATTGATTCCAAGCTGGTCTGCGTCTTATCACATGGGGGTAATAATGTGAGATAGCCCAACACCCTCCACTTGGGACTTGTTTCTGTAATCCCTGTAAGTTGATTGGTCAATGCAATACTAGCCGGTTTGTCAGTTCAGACCCATCTCATTTGGTGATAACCCACGTAGGCAGAAAACTTAATTAGTCAGCGTGACTTGTGCACAATGATGCAGGGTTTCTAGCACTTTGTGTACTGATGCTTGAGTTGTGAACCTACTCATACGAGTTATGGAACATCAATAGATGCATCTGATCTCATAGTATTATTGTAGCAATCAGTAAAATTGAACTTTATCCAGGAACAATTCATAATGAGGTATATAATAGAATATATCTAATGCGATGTGTTGGTTCTCATGTCTACATATGGATTAAAGCATGGAAAACAATGTTGCGGTATATATAAACTGATTATTCTATATGATAACAATCACAGTTACTTGTGTGGATATACTTTATTATTATTGCCTGTATGTTTAGTTGTACTTTGAAGGTTGTTGCTCCAGGGTCATGTATTATATGTCTACAGCTAATCACAATATAACTTATGTAATGACATATTTGTTTTGAGGAATATTTGAATGAAGCTTTGATATACTATATGTTTACACTGTCAACTGACTAGCCTCTTGCCAGGCTACACACTACATGGGTACACACTACATGGGTACACACTACATGCTACACACTACAAGGTTCTTGCCTGTTGCTCTAGGCGTGTGAGGGAAGAGGGTGGGGATAGGGTGGGGAGAGGGTGGGGGAGGGTGTGGACAATAGTACATGACCGTGAGTGACTCACTCACGCAATGTTTGCTAAGATACTCTGGGTGTACTGCTTTGCCTGGTGGGGAAACATCGAGGTCATAGTCAGGTCAGGGAATATTGTACACTTGAAATCATACTAAGATTGATCACAAGGCAAGACTAACATGGGTTAAATCAAATTTAGCCGTGTTTCGACATATTTGACATACACACACGCTAGCTTCAACATAGGCACTACAGAATATTCTGTGCAACTAAGATGTGAGTTTCCCTGAACATTCTCACAAAGAGCTAAACTCAATCAAGTGTCATGGTTTTTAGAATTCAATTCACTTATTTCTAAGGATTTCAATAGAGTGTATTTGTATTTTGCATCCACTATTTAACCACTGACAAGGTGAGAGAAAAATCCATATTTTGGGGTAAGCTTTTAAAATTTGCATTAGCACAAGATCTTTCAATTTTAATGGAACTGTTTAATCTATGATTAATAAATTTACATTTTCAACTTACAACATGTATATACTGGTATGCTATTCACAGTGTGGTATTCTTTTTCGTACAATATATGTTTACAGTTAATCATATGGGATATTCAGTTACAGTAATGCAATGTACAAAATAAATAATGGAACGATTAGGCTATGGATAAAGTGGAACCTGCCTCATCTCCAAAGTACCATAACCATGACTACGGTAGCCAGAGTGAGCCAGTAGTGAGCCAGAGTGAGCCAGAGAGAGGTACCAGTGAGCCAGAGTGAGCCAGTAGTGAGCCAGAGAGAGGTACCAGTGAGGCAGAGTGAGCCAGTAGTGAGCCAGAGTGAGCCAGAGTGAGCCGGAGTGAGCCGGAGTGAGCCAGAGTGAGGCATAGTGAGCCAGAGTGAGCTAGAGTGAGGCAGCAACTAGTCAACCAGACATGTTTGTGTGGTAGGAAGAGATCCGTGTTAGATTAGCAGGCTTTATTAGACAACAGCAGGAGATATAATCATTATATCACTCCTAATCCCAGAGATACGCCGATATACAATAGATGTGAGCATTATTGCTACTTTGAGTGGATCATGTTTTTGGATAGTGGTACACTTGATAAGTTTACCTGAGTTTATCGCGTTAGTTTTGTTATATTCTAAGTGATTGAAATTGTATAATAATTATTATGACACTATTGGTGTGACTAACAATGACATCTAACAATGACATCTAACATTAGATATCTAACAATGACATCTAACAATGCTGATTATTTCTAATCATACCATGTTTGCATCTTGTCATACCATACAGTACCTACATCTCGTCATACTATCTTTACATCAAAGCATAGATCTACCAAGTTTTCATACAGACCATCTTATGGACCAGTACACAGACCATTAAACTTAATTCAAACTGGATTTGCAATTTATTGAAAACAAACCTGCAAATGTAATAGTTATTAACCAAAATGAGTAGAATATGTTGTGCAGTTCTAACATTGAAATTGCTTGTGGCATTGCCACCTTGTGTTGCCTTGATACTAACAGACCAGCCTTGATATACCACAGATGTACCCACATTGATGAGATTAAGTAGACAGTATATGAATGTGGACAACATGGAAAAACGTCCTGAATAAGATTAAAGGACTTTCCAGACCAATGGTATGTTTCTGTCAGTAGATGATGACTACCACAGAATATGATGATGATGATGATGATGATGATGATGATGACGACACTCTATCGGAGTTCTGTGTTGGTGCACAGACGTGCATACACCTGCATAAAAGTGCTTACATCTGCACTATTTTTCATCAGTCTGCCTGCTGGAGAACATCATAGTTGGAGGTTATATACCTGGCACTATGAGAAGTATTACTCACTACATCTGAGCCACGTCTAATGTGCCGCCATCCTCCAGTTAGGGAATACAGCAAATGTGTGTCCATCAACTAGGTATACACATCTGAACAAGGTGGCTACCTATCTGAACTACAGATAAACTTCTGAACTGTGGACTATGATTGCACATCCATGCAATTATTATTAATGTTATTATTATTATATGTCCTCTTGATATAACACTGTTCGATACAGAGCGGATTCGGATATAAGGCTGGGTCAGATGTGGATCCCATTTTTTATTTTTTTTATTTACCTGCACTATTATATAAGGCGTTATATCGAGGGGACACTGTAGTTGTTTGAACTATTAGAGGGTTCAAATGATTAGTGTAATTACTGTCATTTGCTTTGCTTCAGGCTTCTCTCAACTTCAGTAAATATGCAGAACCTGTGGAGAGTGGCGAAGCAAATGTCACAGACTTCCGTAAGCTGTGGAAAAACATCGAACCACATCTAAAGAAAGCTCTGCAAACAGTGTACCTTCGAGAAGTGTCAAGGTGAGCAAGGGAAATAACTCCCACTGTCATAATCATCACATGTGGTTGAAAGATTCCCACTGATGTAATACAATAATTCCCTCCCTCCCACTGTCGTAAGTCTAACAGCAGGAAATGTTTATTTTGTTTAAATATTGACATTGACTGGAATGCAGAAGAGTTACTTCCCTTGATTCATCTCCATCGCACTTGTTGTTTACATAATTTTTGTTCATTTTATTTTTGGTTTTCTTTCTACTACAACGTTAGTCAATCATAATACTGAAAATTCCCAAAGCTCACCTTTCGTAGTCAATTCTGTTCAATCGCATAATTTGAGCGTGTATTTCAAGAGTTGTATTATTTTGTAGCTCGCAGTGGGAACGTATGCAAGAGGAACAACAGTCATCTAATCCAGGTTAGACTCTACAACATTTAAATTTGATCCATTTTAATGTTAACACTTTTCCAAATTGTTAATGTATATCGTGCCTAATTGTTAATTTATATCATGCATATAACCAATTCTGGACCAACCAATTTCCCGGACTACGGAAAGAGTTAAGTTTTAGACTCACTTTTTAGATTAAAAGCTGTGATATAAGTGAAAGAATCTTGAAAGCAGCATATATCCAATTCTCAACCAACCAATTCTGGATCAAACAAAGTATTTATGGTAAAGGGGAGATAACCAATTTATGGATATCGACAATAAACTACATTTTTCAACCACTTTTATGTGTATTAGCAGATACATATTTTAAATATATGTATGCAGTTACAGAAGCATAATTCTAGAAAGTGACTTTAAGCCTCATTGAAAAAAAAATAAATACAATATGTTAATATTGTTATTATTATTATTATTATTATTTAATATTGTTATTATTATTATTATTATTATTATTAAGATGCACTGTCTGTAGAGTGGCAACACAGATATCATCCTTAGTCTGTCAGTACCAGCCAGTGCTCGCAGGTTTACTGCAACATTCAGCGTTGCGGATGTTGCTGGTT
>JAULBP010072837.1:0-12670 GCA_032355345.1 Lepetodrilus pustulosus | reverse complement strand
AGTCGGTGGGTCGCCGGGGCGGACACGTACACACACTTCACCTCCAACCTGTCTGACGTCGAGAAAGCTATGATGGACCAGCGGATCAACCCCAACGCCCCACTCTGGCAGTTCTATGTCCAGCAGTGAGTATACTGGCATCGGCCTTTCTCTGTGTATACTGGCGTCATTGCCCAATTGCTGTTGATGGTTGATAATGATTATCTTTCATTTGAATATTCCTGCCATGGGTATTGAATATTTGTTTTCAACATTTATTTCCTAGTACGAATTTACGGAATACATGTTTGTGTGGAGCCAGGATTGTAATCGTTGCAAATGGGTGAAATATTCCCGCAGCGACGTTAAACTCCATAATCACTCACTCACGCCCATGATTGTATTGTAATGCCTGTATCTACTGATTTCAGGATGTTTATGGGCAAGGCGGACTACGCAGTCACTTTGATACTGGCCATCATCCTTACCTGTAAGTACATCTTCATGGACACCGATGTTGACCGCGAGGTGGACGACAAGCTCAAGAACGTCGACAAGGTCAGCAATGGCGGAGACGCCATTTCCACGGATATGGTCAATGCCTCCAGTAATGCGGCGCCGTGGACCTCGAGTAGCATGGAGACCAGTACATGTAGGGAGAGATCACTGTCGTTACTAGACGTGCTGCCACTCTGCTGTTGTCACTCATATAGGCCTGTGTTCCACAACATGGTCGTACTGTAGTTTGTGCATAAATCTGCAGGTACTCTGTAGTTTTTCTATAGCAGAAAATTATGTAGGTGTCATGATGGCCTTTGTTTTCAGCTTTTACTGACAATATTCATTATGTGTAGACTTGCAAATTTGGTCCCGATGTCAACATCAGATTAAGTCATTTTACAGTTAATTTTTGCAAATTATTGTGATGTGAGATCAAGAACCAAGATTACAAAATGCTTTGGGTACAATTTTGTGCTCGAATTAAGATTTTGTTTCGAGATTTGTATGCAAAACCTTGAGTTTGTACTGTAAGAGTTGCATTATCTCGATGCTAGTTCTATGTCCTGCGTCATTATTTTGAAGAAAGGCTATTGGTAGCGTTGTTTAACTTCTGCCTTCTGGTGTGTCTAGATGTCCCGACAGTGACATTCCAGAACGCTCCCACCAAACACGAGGCATCGTTCATCATCGGCAACTACGATGACAGCTCTGATGATGATGTGGACAAGGAGGACAAGTCCTGCCAGACAGAGGACATGGAGGACATGGAGATCAAGCCTCTCCGGCTCCTAGCGCAACCGGAGGCCCCTCGCAGCCTAGAGGAGTGTGTAGCCATCATGAAGTCGGATGTAAGTGGGCGGAGGCAGAAAGTACATGTGTTAATATTGGAGAGTTACATTTAATATTAACTAGGAAATAGGATGCACTGTCTGTACTGTGGCATAATAGGTAATAACTAGGATATAGGTATACAACTAGGAGATTTAACCATCTGTAATGCTGCATTTTCAATTATCAATAGCAAATACATTAAAAATAATTAAGAGTAACGTCAACCTTCTGAAAAGTTGTAATGCCATTTGGTCATCGAGCAGGACTTTGTAACAGTAATGTCTGGTGTTGACGTTGTTCTAATTTTATTACAAACAGATCCAATGGTAAGCTAATATTGATACCGGTTCTGTTCAGTAGCTAATGTCCCCAGTATTGATTGACACTGTTGTGTTGTGTGTTGTGCAGGCAGGGCCAGCTGTGCTGACTGATGCCGAGATCCAGCTGCTGGTGGAGAAGAAACACATCCCGTCGTACAAGCTGGAGAACATGCTACAGGACCACATCAGAGGTGTCGCCATCAGGTAGCCCACCACATACTACTTGTGTAACAACTACTTGTATTCATATTGCTTTTTCCGAAATATAAATCTTTCATAATATGACAAATGTGAACATATGTATTCCAGAAATTGAATAATGGTTTTGAATGGAAACATTAATTTGTTACATTATTACGATTACAAACTAAGACATTAATTTTTCAGAAGGCAGATGTTAACGGAGAAATTGTCAACAGCAGAAGCTCTGGATTGCTTGCCATACATGCACTACGACTACAAATATGTAAGTTATTGACAGTTATCTTCATTATTTTGAAATGTGGACTGTATTGGTGGTATATTTAGTAGTATTTTCTAGCTTTCTGAAGACTAATTTTTTTTATTTTTTTATTGTGATTTAAGCAGCAAGAATACAGTGTCCTGAGTGACGTTATTTTCTAATAATTGTGTCAGTTATACACATATATACTGGTGACAGACTAGCAATAATGATAGGTGGCTAGAAGGCCGTTCTTGCTCTCGGCTGTAAGTCTCCCGTCTGTCTGTAGGTGGAGGGGGCGTGCTGCGAGAACGTGATTGGCTACATGCCCATACCTGTGGGCGTCGCCGGACCATTGGTCCTCAACTGTGGCCGATTCCAGGTTCCCATGGCAACCACAGAGGGCTGTCTGGTTGCCAGTACCAACAGAGGATGTCGTGCAATTGAGGTAAAGTGCTAACACACAACGTTAATATTTAATACTTTTGTCACCGAGCAACGTTATTTTTTTTTTTTAGTAAATTATTGGTCTAGTTTTAGTTTCATTATTAAAATATTTGTAATTTATTGGTTTAATGTGCCATATTTAGTAACCTAGTGATATAACCTATGCTTGGAAATGTCTAGACTATCTTCTACAAGGAGTTAGTATTCCAATATGTTTGTGTAGAATTTTTAGATGTTGGAGTAGCCGTTGTTTTTGTTTTTCAGCAAAGTGGTGGCGCCCACAGTATGGTCATCAACGAGGGGATGACGCGAGCTCCCGCCATCAGATTGTGTACAGCCAGAAGAGCCACGTGAGTCCACTGTCAGCTGTCGGAATACGTCTACGTTCATTGTATTATCTGACCCTCTACATCTGGTTTTCTCACTAGCTTGGCTATTCTAACTGAATGCTGACTTGCTATGTATGTTTTCAGTGAGGTGAAACGGTGGCTTGAAGACCGAGATAACTATGATCTAATCAAGGAGGCCTTTGACCAGACTAGCAGGTTAGTGCCATACTTGCATTGGCACCTCTACATTAAAGAATACATTAAAGAAATGAATAACGTCTTTGTATTTTCTATAGTAAATGTAATGGATCTTTCTATGATATGGAACCATTATGATTGGAAATTACATGTACTAATGTAGACCCAACAAGTTATTTAGTTTTATATAAAACAACAAACATAACACAAGCGTTACTGACCTATCAGATTATAATGTACTGCACTCGATTCGACACACATGTTCAAAACAAATACAGCCAATGTTTCTGAAAAATGTACAGAACTTGCAAGGGAGATAACTCAAGTTATCCAGATGAAACTGTTACACATGTGACGGTATTTTTCTGTGTTCAGGTTCGCTCGCCTCCAGCGGCTACAGATAGCTCAGGCTGGCCGACTCCTCTACATCAGATTCGTAGCTCACACCGGTGACGCCATGGGCATGAACATGCTCTCAAAGGTCAGTATGTGGGCCCTTCAAGTGAAATTTGCTATACTCATAGATTGGTGAAGGCACATGATGACATTTTCGTGATTGTTATGTCATCACAACGCTGCAAGATAACTTGTGATGACATTTTATCAATTGTTAGATTTTCGGTATTTCGAAGCATCATGGCACCATTTCATGGAGTGGTCGTATTCACTACCACGCCCCTCACCCATGTGGTCTTGGTGACTTGTGAGAGGGTTATCATTTTGTAGTGGACATGAGAGCTTTCCCAAATAAATATTGTTTAAAAAAAAATGAGAGCTAGCTTCATGTCTTCAGACCTCAAGATTATGAAACTTGTCTAGTACTTCATACCCAACTCAAAAGTTTTGTTCATAAATCCCTATGAAACATTTGAGCTTAAGCATTAAATTGTATTCCAATTGTTTTGTAATCTCGGAACCAGGTATCTATTTTTCAGGTGTTAGTCATTATGTCTTGTTTCACCAGTGTGTAGTCTTTGAATGAGAAGCGGTGGTTTGTCATATTGTGTCTCTGTTACCAGGGTTCTGAGAAGGCCTTGGCAAGATTAGGGGAAGCATTCTCGGATGTGGAGATCCTCAGTCTCAGTGGAAACTACTGCACAGACAAGAAACCCTCCGCTATAAACTGGTAGGTGGCCATACACCACTTGTTAGGTTTCAGAAATTGGGGTTTCAGAAATTACCTCGTGCATCATTTTCCTGTTCCTTCTGTTGATGCAATGCAGTGTCCGAATTACAGAGATCCTAGGGGTCATTTGAAAATTGACCACCGTTAAAATTGGGCTTGTGAAACATTACCCACTTATTATTTTCTGAATTTCTAACAGTGCAATGTGTGAATAGATTCGAGTTCTGTTACCTCCTGATGTTATTCGAATTATGACAATATATTGATGTAATAAAATGTTAATTATTATTTTTACTTTGTGGACTGTCAGGATCGAAGGCCGAGGTAAATCAGTTGTCTGCGAGGTTGTTGTTCCGGGGAAAGTGGTGACCAATCTCCTGAAGACGTCAGTCGCGGCACTCGTCGACCTCAATATTAACAAGAATCTGATTGGTTCAGCCATGGCTGGGAGCATCGGAGGCTTCAATGCTCACGCCGCCAACATCGTCACTGCCATATTTATTGCCACAGGACAGGTCAGTCTGGATTAGCAGCATCTGGGCTGCATTCAGCCGACAATACATGGCATACACTACAATACATGGCATACACTACAATACATGGCATACACTGCATACACTACAATACATGGCATACACTACAATACATGGCATACACTACAATACAATACTTTTCCTACATGTAGTATTTTGCTGAACAGATTTTGTAAGAAAATATCAGGAAATCGGTTTGCGCATGAGTCCATTCCATTCATGTGGTGCATTAGATTTTCATAAAAATAATACATGCTCCAAACCTGTATTGAAATGTATTCATACATATGAATGCACATTGTTGTCTGAAAGGCTTACGTAGTTTACATATAATACATATTGATTAGTATTGTAGCTAGGCTCAGTTGATTCTGTATGGTCTGGTTTATATAATAATTATCTCCCTTGGCAAGTTACCTCCCTTTGACTGCGGTCTGCTTCACTCACGCTGTTGTTTCAGGACCCTGCCCAGAACGTGGCCAGTTCTAACTGTATCACTCTGATGGAGGCGACAGGGGAGAACGGAGAGGACCTGTACATGAGCTGTACCATGCCGTCTATAGAACTGGGAACTGTCGGCGGGGGAACAGTCCTACCTCCTCAATCTGCCTGTCTCAGGGTCAGTACACAGCTACCTAACATGAAGACATCTCTACTAGATCTGGCCCAGAGGTTACGGAACCTTTTTCAGTACGATTTCAAGCTCAACTGATTCACAAATCCCCATTTTATAATTTGAGCTTGAACGTGAAATCGTACTCCAACAGTTTTCTAATCTCGGAGCCTGCTAGACCTTGGAAGATAATGATCAGTAGTGCTGAATATTGCAAGCACGAGGAGTTATCTTATCCATGTTTACAAGCGTGAGGCATCATCATGTAGGTTAAAGACATGAGGCATCATTCTTAAAACATGACGTAACCATCTTGCCACTTGTCACTTTCTGTCATTCATAGATGAACCAGATTTGGTCTAACATCTGCTATCGGAAAGTGCAGATATTCTATTGCATACTTTTGCTGATAAATGACTGGCTAATATTATCTCTGATAGATTAATCACATTTTGTAATTTCTACTTGTTACCTCCACTAGAACATAGAAGGAAGGTTAGTAAAGTATTAATAATCATATTGCGTGCCTAGCCAGGACATGATTGTATTGCCTACCTATTTAGGTAGTTCCATAGTCAGGACACACTACGGTATTGGTGGAGCTGACCGCCATGTTGGATGTATTTACAGATGCTGGGCGTGAAGGGTTCGGCAGAAAAACCGGGCGAGAACGCTCGGACTTTGGCTCAGGTTGTCTGCGGCACAGTGATGGCTGGAGAACTGTCCTTGCTGTCAGCTCTGGCCGCCGGTCACCTGGTCAAGAGTCACCTCACACACAACAGGTGGGTGTCTGTGCATTTGTATGATACCTAGATTTATTTGTCCAGGTGTCGATTTATTTGCCCTGGATATGGCTTTGGGCCTGCAGTCCAGGCCTGTTTTCTGCTGAAATCGTAATTGTCTGTTGCCATGCCTGAGTTCTATGATATGTTCACGGCTACAATGAGACAATGTGTTTTCACTCTTCCAGATCTAGCTTGAACATGGCAGCAGTGGCTTCGTCTCCTGTGATCTTACAGCGGAGGAAGCCAACCGAACCCGTGACTAACCCGTGCCTACACAACTTGTCCTGACCACCCGGTCATTTGTAGAGATCCTCCAAATCCCAAACAAGTCCTGCTTTAAGAAAATAATTCATTTGTGATATTAATGTGGCTTACTGGAAATTAGAGCAGTCAGAGATGGCTTCAGTCAGATGTAGTTTCAGTCAGATGTAGGCAGTGGTAGACAAGTATGTTTCATGAATGATAACATATCAGAATGTCACGATTGTCAGATGGTTTTTTTTGTTTCACACTTGTCACTGTCCATCCACTTATTCTATGGATTCGACTAGAGAATATTTTGGATGACAGAGATACAAATGTGAATTGCATGGCTCAAAGTACTGTCTGTATCCATTCAGCTTAAAACATTTCACACACCTATTACTGACATTTGAATTTCCAATGTGACAACCTATACAGACCATATGTAAACATTGACATGGTTATTGCAATTTCTTTAGTATGATTCTTACATTAAATTTGAAGGCAAATATTAAGCTAGCCAGGTCTTTTGGGACTTACATATTTTCAAATATCTAATTTGTTGTGTATGATCAAGCAATGTTGTTATACAATATTGTAATATTTTCCAAAATGGCCAAATGTCAGAAGCGTAATTTATGTAATGCACAGACAACTTCTACTACAATGATTTTTAGACATTAATTTTGTGGATAATTTATTATTTGTAAATAAAATTAATGGAATAACAATTACTCTATAATGCTCGCTACTCTCTGCACCAATGTATAAAATTGCTTTATTACACGTGGGAATCCTAATAGCGCTATATTTTGTCAATGTCGATGGAGTGCATAGATTGTGCTATTTTCTAGTGACCATCTACCCATCGCTTTCAGCAACAGGGGTCTGTCTGTTCTATGATGATGATACAGAGAGACTTTGTGCTGTGTCTTGCGGTTCCTATACGATGTTTCCTTCCAAAGGTGGTGCTAATAAGCCTGTGTACTCTCCCCTGCACTATAGTTATCTCTGAGATTGGTTGCACTGTGTGAAAATTGTAGCCTTGTATCGTGAAGTTATTTTTCATATTGAAAGCAGCAATTTATATGATACCATTAATTAGGGGGCACTTTAGGAATTTGTATTAACTATGTTCAGTCCATGACAGTCCTGATTAGCCAAACGTTTTCCAGTGGAAGGGGATGTAACTCCTCCACAGATAGACAATCGTAGACTTGAGACGATCATGCATCCCCATGTGCCCCACCCCCAGTCCTCCCACGTAGTCCCGTTCCCTCAACCCCAGGTCAGTCTACAGTACTATGTATTGGGTGAGTCAACTGTGGGTTGTGATATACAAGGGTAAAGAACTTGTTGGATGTTCCATATCGGATAAAGTTGCTCTAAATCGAAGCTTAATATGCAATTATTTCAGACATAAGGTAGTTCATATTATTAATTAATGTTTTGGGGTCAAGACCCATGATGCTATTGTATGCCCCATAATTTCCCCCTTTTACCACATTAGGGCATTTATTCTGTTGTTTGTATGTTGAGTGTAAACCCAGGGTCAAGGCTGTGATATGTGGTCTCTGTAGCTGATAGATATTTGGTGACATTCCAGATTGGTAATGAGCACCTGTGTCTACTTACCGGCCATCTATGTGTTATCTGATGCTGTTTAGCAGCAATATTCAATACAATGGCAATCATTGCAGTAACACAGGTCCCAGCTCCTATAAGCCACCCAATGGTTGTAGCTTTGGGTGGGTTAACTCCATAATCACTATAGCCCATCCAAAGCTATAACCCATGGATGGTTATTAGCATGTTTTCATGGTGTCCAGCTCTTTAAAAAATTTGGTATGCCGTGAGGTTTTATTTATTCACTGAAATATTGTCGCATCACTCTTAGACTTGCATTGTAATGTCTCATTTTTAGAAAACTATATTTGAATTTTCAATACAGGATTATTTAAAGTGTGAGTGCTCAATCTCATAACCATATGACTTTGTTTATGCCCGTTCTGCGCATAGGGTTTATTGTGCATGAGAAATGCATGTTTGTATGAAGTATTATATTTCTTAAATATCATTAGAAAGAATAAATAGCGTTAATAATGTTACACAAATAATTTACCAGTATATGAATGCAAATAATATCTAATGTGCCCCAGATCAATGGCAGATGGATTTAACCCTCTCCCTGCTGCAGGCAACTGGAGATGCCCTAAAGAGCAGTATCTGTGTCTAATCCAGCAGGGAGAGGGTTAATAGATATTTTTTTAATATATTTATCTCGCTCTACAAATCGTTGCAAATGGGTGAAAGATTCCCACAGCGACGTTAAACTCCATATTCACTCACTCACTCGCTCTACAAAGGTCAGTTTCTGGGTATGCAATTATTAAAATTAAATAAAGTAAGCATCAGAATATCATGATTAATCACTGGTTTTTGTATGTGACAAGATCATTAGATCCTGATTGAGGCTCGGGGAATGGTATAGCACGGTGGTGGCACGGTGGACTACACACCTCGGGGCTGGAGTTTTAATACTGTCCAGGATATTGGTATCTCCTCATGATGAGAACACTTTCACTGTTAATCTTTACCACCCGTCACTTAGGGATCCTGTCTGATTTACCAGGTTTCCATCCCACCACAAGCAGATCACAATATAACGGCACCTCTTTATAATCAACTTGCTCATTCTCTGGTAGTGGAATATTAAAGTTAAATCTAAGATAAAACATTGATTGCAATTGATGTGCACTTATGCAAAACTTCCATATTAATAAGCCGGTTATTATATAATCAATTCATGATTTCTACGGATACATGTACTATACTACTGTCAAAACTTAAAGGAACAATGGTATTGGTATTAACTCTTTGCAAAATTTCAATATTAATAAACCAGTTATATAATCAATTCATGATTTCTACAGATATGTACTATGTTACTGTCAAAATTTAAGGGAACATGACTCCATTAAATACCAAAAGATAAATGTCAATACCATTCCCTTAAATTTTGTAACTAAATTTATATGGGTTACACTAAGTTGTACTTGTCTCTTTGTGGTTGTTCTATGTTGGATCTCTTTGAATGAAAAGAGTAATGTATTGTCATTATGTTCTCCGTTATGTTTTATGGTAGTATATCTTGTAGTTGAAATTTATGTTTATAGTACCGGTACCATGGTTGCCAATAATTCTTTATTTAATCACAGTGTATTGATATGCTATATTGGCTGTGATCAGTCACAGTATAAGATGGTATGCTATATTGGCTGTGATCAGTGTAAGATGGTATGCTATATTGGCTGTGATCAGTGTAAGATGGTATGCTATATTGGCTGTGGTCAGTCACAGTATAAGATGGTATGCTATATTGGCTGTGGTCAGTCACAGTGTAAGATGGTATGCTATATTGGCTGTGGTCAGTCACAGTGTAAGATGGTATGCTATATTGGCTGTGGTCACATTGTAAGATGGTATGCTATATTGGCTGTGGTCACTGTGTAAGATGGTATGCTATATTTGCTGTGATCAGTGTAAGATGGTATGCTATATTGGCTGTGGTCAGTGTAAGATGGTATGCTATATTGGCTGTGATCAGTGTAAGATGGTATGCTATATTGGCTGTGGTCAGTGTAAGATGGTATGCTATATTGGCTGTGGTCAGTGATTAAGTGGTGTTCCTGATGCTGTGATGCTTTTCTTTAACATTCTTCCTGCTAGAGGTGACGATAGATGCCAGGTAGAACAGTGATTCTGATCAACGTAACTGAGGGGAAGAGTAGATGATCAATAATGTTGTGATTATTTGGTGATTATCTGAATTTGGACCAACGTATTAATGGAAATAACTATTGAAAATAACCCAATGTATGTTAAATATTTTCTGTTTAACACATTTATTGGATTATTAATATTACAGTGAACAACAATTCAGCATTATTTTGAATCATTTCAAATATTAATGATACAAGTTCAGAAATTTTTATTTCTATGATTCGTGTAAGTTATCATTTAATGTTGTGTGCGTATTCTTGTATGTTTTTCATTATGTGAAAACTTATGTTCAATGATATGAACATATTTGTTAATGAAAATAAAGTATTATGATGGAATAATTGTCTTGTGGTCATGTCAGATTTGTAAAATGTTAATCCACAAGTAAAGCTGTTCATCAATGGAAAGCGAGCTCTAGGAAAGATAACTGGATGTTTAACATGGAAGTCAAAGGGGACGGAGATTACTTTCTCCCAGGCTGTTTTGTACCATGATCACCAGACAGCATTATAGCAGTGAAATCCAATGGTAAACCCTCTGGTGAAGCTAGCACAATCTCGACAGAAAAAAACCCCACATAACATTCAATTTGATGGAAGGATTTAGAGAAAAACAGCAGTTTCATCCCGAGACATTAATTGTAGCTAAAGGCTTCGTTTGAACTGCTATGCAAGTCTGTAAAGCAATCACTTTCAGTTTGAAATTGACATGGTGTGCCGAAGTGCGCAATACGTGGGTAATAGTAACACTAAATCCCAGCCTTGGTGATATCTATGAGCGTATCTCTGTCATGTATCGCTACATCTGAGTTAACTCTTAGTTATTGAACTCATCTATATTCTCATCTTTCTTCTATAAGCGTACTAAAGTTGTATTTACAGCATCGTTATTTTTCTGCTTGAATCCCAAAAATAAAGTAATTGGGTTTTTTTTCCACAAAAATGTAAAGAACGTGTCAATCACAATTACTTTAAAGTATGTATTGATAGGGTTAAACCAATATCGCATGGATTAATATATGTGTGTTTATAGTGTTGACATTAAATACGTTCTTCAATTAGTTTATACCTCAAATACTACACAATCTCCTGCTTCGTGTAACGTCGTAAGATTTCAGTGTCTCGCTCGTTGTGTAAAATAAAATCTTTTACGGCGTTTCACTGTTTAATTGGCTCATAAAAGTATCACTAAATGCTCTCCGACAAACATGCTCTTAGGAACAAACATCCATAATAAACTCTGCCAGAGCTCTACATACAACTTACGATATGGAGATAATTACATTTGGTATAGACATTGAGTAAAAAAAAAATTCTAATAGTATTTAGTCCATTAGCATAAGTCTCTGTCAGTTTGTTCATATAAGTATTGTAGGCTATACATTCCTCGACAAGAACCTGTGCTCTCACAAGCACAAAATTCATTCAGTAATCTGAATACAAAGGAATTGGATTGTAGATTAGGTGTTCAATTGAACATTAACCTTTCTTTTGATGAAAATTCGACGCTTGTGGCTGAAAAATTATCACCAGTGGCGTTGGAAGCCAATTCATTCATTTCTAATGAAAATAGACCGTAAAGTAGGCCTAACCTCGTTATAGTTTAATCATGCTGCACCATTTTGTGAGATCAGAACGTGAGAGATATTTTCAGTTATGAAGGATACCAAATTTGACAATCATTTCCGACTCCGGATGTCTAGTATCTCTATGTTCCGATGGACGCTTACACACACGCGCGCACGTACCCACGCAAAACGACTGGATTCCTCACAATAGTTATTGCGCTCAATATTCAGAAATACAATGTCTACCGACGTGTTCCATTTAACGAGGTTTTGAAAATGAACTTCATTTCCCCGGGTCAAAGAGCAAAATCAATCAACGACGCTGATGTCTATTTCGCGTTTTCTTGCGGCTAAGCTCAAATAATTTTGCATTTTCCGGTTGCAGAGGAGTTAATGAGGCCACGATAGCACCAATTTGATCGTAATTTACTGCAATACCGTACACGGGAAAGCCTTGAGGATTTTGGGAGAGCGGTCCTATTTCGTATTAACGTAGTCTTGTCTCCTAGTGTCAGTGAATCGTATTCGGAATAAAAGGAGAACAATTAATGCAAAAAATAATAAATCCTTAGTACATTAATTTATATCACGCACACCACCACCGTTAGAACATGGGTATCATTTCACAAAGCTCTCTTAAATTCACTAAGAGACCATAGCCCTCTCTTTGCAGTGCATTAACTATAGGCAACAAGAGCGCTATTGTCTCTTAGTGGATAATAGAGCTTCGTGAAAGTATACCCTGGGTATCGTTTCACGAAGCTCTCTTATCCACGAAGCGACTGCATGCTAGCGCCCTCTTTGCCGATAGCTAATACACTGCTACGAGCGCGTTACCAGTCTCGTAGTATAGATACTAGAGTTTCGTGAAAGGATACCCTCGGTATCCTTTCACGAAGCTCTCTTATCTACCAAGAGACTGGTATATAGCTCTATCTTATCAGTGTATTAGCTATCGGCAAAGCGAGCGCTA
>JAULBP010072836.1:0-21848 GCA_032355345.1 Lepetodrilus pustulosus | reverse complement strand
TGTTGAAATTGAATTTTGCCTACCATACAGCGGTAGAAAGGTTTTTGGAAGTACAAACATGATTATATGTATGTCAAATAAATGTACTTAGACAAAAACGGCCATAAATATCTGTGATTGTATGCCTTTAAATTCATTTAAACATTTTTATTCGTGGGAAACCACCAAATGGTGGTACATGAGAAAAACAGGGATAAACATACAATATTTGATCAACTTGAGAGATAGGACAGGTGTAGAGTCTATAGTAATAGTATTCCATGTGAAAACTATTGTATTGCAATTTGTTTAAGGTCTAACCCTATTTTGCCTGGACTAAAATATACAATAAAGAAATACAAACAAACATCACATACTGAGAATAAACAGAATGCATATGGTTAACATGTTTACTCATTCACTGATTCGCGTATTCTGCCTTAGTTTTACTTACCTATACACCCCTGCTGATTGCTGGACACGTTTTATATACTTTTAAAAGAAATGCGTTCTTTATATGCATACTACGCTATATGTACACGCCTACTAAATGTAGGTATACTCACAACTTCTAAATTAGTATTAAGTATTAAGTATCATATGCAGCTGGTGTGTATACGACAATAGTGTATATTACTTTTTTATTAGTGTACAGTAACATTATTATTATAACCGCCAAACTGCTGCCAACTGGAAATCGAAAAGAAATATATATGCATCTATTGATGTAATAGTTCATGTACATGTAGGACAAAGTTTACTGGCGGAATGTATCAACCCGAAATACGCACTAATATAACATGTCATAAAATGTCCTAACAACAAGATCATCCTCCATTAGCTTCTAGCTTCAGTGACATTCTATCTGCTGCTACTGATCAAATATACGCCATGCAGACATCCGTTTTGGCCCAGAAAAGATGTAGACATAAATAATGGGCACACATCTGACAACAATGATCTAATGCTTGTTCACCAATGCTTCTATTACCTTAATATTGGTCCATGCTTCTTCTAAACATCAAGACGGGTGTTAAACGATGTATATACCCTACTGTGAAGTGGCACCAAACTTTGCCAAACTTAGAGAGGTCAAAGGTGAAAGTTAAACCGAGGCTGGCATGTTGCCTGAGACTCCCAGTCTGTCTGTTGCCTGGCAACCCATCCTTCTGAAAACAAACTTTCCTGGAGTTCATTGAGTATGCTTGTGGAAAAGAGTCAAAGCGCGTATGTTGTCAGGAAACATGTTGTTGTATTTATCTGATTCTGTAAGATTAAATACTATACTGTAAATAATAGTTGCATCCATGCACTGAAGGAATTTGAATTTAAAGGCATACAATCACGGTTGATTATTGATAGAACTAGATAACGACCAAATGAATTTCAGTCTGAGACTATTTACGTTTGATTTGTACACCCAAAAGTTGTTATTTTCTGGTATACTAAGTCCTCAACACTTGATATAATAAATTTCATATTGTATAATATTTTTTTTTCATGACAAAAAATTATCTGGTCTAAATCATGTTCACTCCACGTTAGCGGGTAGCATGGAATTTCCCCCAGTGTGCATCGACGAAGGGGATTTTGGCGATATAAAATTGATGAGGACTATCACAAATGAATGTAGTTTACATTTATTAATCATATATAGTGCTACATGCTCATAAAAATCTGTGATTGTATGCCTTTAAGTTCAACCTTTCAGATTTTCAAATCCCCTTTAAATTTAAACAATTGATTCATTGCTTTGTTCTGTGATTCAGTGACTAAACTGGTCACACATCTAAATGCGTTGCCCATTGACCAACAGCTGATAGAATACCCATTGTGACGTAACACAACATTATGATGCAGAGGTCATTCATTGCAACCACTATAAATAACATTCACAATAATATGGTTTACATGTATTTTCATTGGAATAATTTTATTAATATCAAAGCCTATAGTTTCATTTTGAACTATGCTGTATCAATTTTCATTAAACAGAGTTCAGAAAATAATTTCCATTGGCACAACGTTAGTGGTGGTAAAATCTGTAATTTTCAAAGATTCCCTACACACAGGCCTACCTTTAAGATTGCAGATTTTCAAATGAAACCCCTGTATTTCGAACACTGAAACATACTGATCGGCAAGTACATGTATCTAGTGTTACAACTCCAATTAGGTGTCTCCAGAAAAGACCCAGACAAGATTTGCAGTCCATAAGGATAATCCCAAAAGTTACAGTTGAAAATGATTTCTTCAGCGTTCAAAACTTATTTTCAAACTTACTAGATCAAATACAATTGTAATATCGGTCAAGAGAAAGATTATGCTGAATAACGTTTATTAATTCAAATTTCTAATTATTTTCAGATTTTATTTTGTTTCCCGTAAGTATCTACAAGTGTGCAAGCAATGTCTGTTGAGGCAAAGACAGCTGCAGTGGTGAACGGCATCGCTCCGCAGGCTGGAGGGGGCACCGGATTCCACCACCACCTGCCCCAGATTTCCACAATGAGCCGCAACCCCAAGATCGCACAGAGCAAGGCCAGCGCCAAGAACGCGGCAGCTGCCTCATCGACAGTCAAGGAGGAGTCTCAAACAGTCAACATCGTCCAGCTGAACGAAGAGAACAAGGAGGCGAAAAGGGCGCCCACAACTCCAGCGCCGTTTGCCGACAAGCCACCAGAGAAGAAGGAAACGATCCGACTACCACCGAAGAAGTCGCGGCACTCGTATGAGCAAGCAGCGCAGGAGGCTGCCGCGGCCGCCACTGTCACTCCGAACAGGGAGAAGCGACAGATCAAGAAGAAGGTCCCCAAGGACGAGTTATTTGAGAACGAGAAGCCGCAGAAAGTCGCCAAAGTCGAGACGCCGGTTCCGCTGAAGCCACAAGTTTCTGAGGACTCGCTGTCGTCGTCGGCTCCCACAAAGTACCTGGTCGGAGATCTGCTCTGGGCGAAGGTCAGCGGGCATCCATTCTGGCCGTGTATGGTGTCGTACGACCCCTTCATCAACATCTTTACAAGAGTCTCCGGTGAGCTAGCTAGCTATCATTTAATTTTTATTTTTTAAACAATATTTATTTGGAAAAACTACATATGAAAGGTTATAAAACAAGATTAATATTTATATATGTCCAAGTGTCAAATACTCCCCATGAACACAGATCCATTAGAGTAAGAAATTAAGAAAATAGTGGTCGATAGGCCCAGCTATTTGCGATATAAACTAACTTTAAAAAAATACTCGCCCGAATAGTGATACAAATAACAAATGTGATGAATTTCTACTAGCCCTTGCGATGCCCAGTGCCCCAGACTAACATTTTGAGTTACTTGCCCGCAGGGCTAGTCGGTGCAAGTTGTAAAGGCACCAAAGCATCTATATATTAAAAAATAGGTTTCCCACAGAGCAATTTAAGTTTCCCCTGTACGTCGGGCATACCTTAGTCCAGAGCCCTGGATGCCTTTAGCATTTGGGAGAAATGGCCCGGCGAGAGTTAATTGCGAACCATGCCAAGTGTTTAATGGTGGTAAGATCTGTAATATTCAAGGGTGCCACATATATTTAACAATTGCAAATTTTGAAATGACCACAGGGTCCTTTCAATTTGTACATTGCATTGGACTGGGGTGAAGTTGTATCGCTTAGTGATTGACGTGTCTATAAATCGATTATTGTTATTTCCATTAGGGGTGGAAGATTTGTACAGCAATGTTAATGAATAAATCCATTATTATTATTAATCACTTTGGATTCTTGAAATATAATATTCTTCCATTGAAATTTCCAGTTCGCCAAGGTAGACAGAAAGCATCGATGATCTGTCGTTCCTACCACGTCCAGTTCTTTGGCAATGAGGGTGAGCGTGGTTGGATCAACGAGTCGTCCGTCATTCCATTTGAAGGCAAGGAGAACTTCTTTAAGCGTGCTGAGGACCTGATAGAGAACGCCTCGAAGAGCGCCAAGTCAAGGGTGATGCAGATGTACAAGGTAAATGCGTCGCGCCGGCCGGCATGGGAAGTTGGTGTGGCAAGTGCGGAGGAGGCGTACGCCCTTGATCGCAATGACCGCAAACAGCAGTTCACCTTCACGTACGCCATCCCCGCGGCCAAGACCGAGAAGAAAAAGGACGGACAGTCGACCCCGCAGAAGCGCGGCAGGAAGCGGAAGCAGTGCGACGACGAGGCGGACAAAGGTGACAGTGGTGGGGAGAGGATCGAGTCCACGCCGAAGAAGCGAAGGGTGTCCGCTGCCGAGGACAAAGGTGGTGGCGGGGCGGTGGTGCACCACAAGGTAACAAAGTATGCGGGTTCGTTCGAGAGCTTCTGTCACAAGCACCGCGAGGGGGTTCTGGACGATCACCCGGAGTACGACGAGGAGCAGGTAGTCGAGTACCTAGACCAGCAGTGGCGTATGATGACCAATGAGCAGAGGGCCAGGTACATCACCAAGAACTCAGGGTCAGAGTCCGAAGAGAAAGCAGTGACAGGTTTGTCTATTTCAGGGCTCTACGTTAACTTATCGGACATGTAACTGTAGGTAAAAGGCTTGTTAATCTGGACTAATTCACATCTCCGCCTTATATACCTGTCCTGGATTATACCTGCCCTGGAGAGGTGGACAATCTTTATTGTCGAGGCCTGTATTTCCGACTGCACTTCTCAATTTATTTTTCTCACTGTTTCTCTCTCTCCGTAACCCCTTCTGAACATAGACCCTCCACCTGTTGCTTTACCTCCCCTATCTTTAAAGTCGTCGCAAATGGGTGAAAGATTCCCAGTGACTAATTCCCTAATCGCTCAATCAATAATTTTAAAGATCTATCTATCTCATTTTCTCTCGTTGTGTATGGGTTAGATTCCTTCTGCCTTGTTAAGCAAAACTCAAAGTGTTAGAAATAATAAGGGGGTCATTCTCTATAGGGTTGGTGAAAGATTCTAGAAAACGACTATAAACCCCATTACAAACAAATTAAAAAAAAATCTCTTGGTAGTTTGCAAGGATTTTCAAATAACCCCTTTCAATTCTATCACTATGGTTGTTGACTGCTTGATTGAGAGTTTACTAACGCGATGTCTCATTACGTTGCAGGCAGTACCAAGAGATCACCACGTGTAAGTAGACCTACTGTCAAGAAGCTTGAGGCTGAAGAAGGGAGTAAACTCTTCTCTGAGATAGTGGCTAAGAAACGAATGCAGATCGTAAGTGCTGGTCCAAAGTGGTATTCTAGGGATAAGATTGGTGCATTGTAGAAGATCTGCCTCCCCGTGGTATATCTTCATTCTATATTTTTGTAGGACATACTTTGTTTTGTAGGTCTACTATCGTATTGCTGGAATTTGCTTTGTATGACTTCATAGATTCATTGTAATTGCAAATTTACTTTTTATTTATTTTTAACGAGCTGATTATGTTTTTTTTTATTGCTTTGTGGTTTATATGCATTAAATGTTTGAAGTACATTTGCACGCACTTTAAATCTTATCCCTGTCCACCTTTGTATTAACACGAACCTCATTCTGATTTTTGGCCAGCTATTTACATTTTGGTAAATGAGTTTTAAAAAAAATTCACCTTTATCGCTCTCCATACACCTTCATGTTTGTGACCTTCAACTGGTCATGCATTTGGGAGATCAACCAAAAAACACGCTCCTTAGATCCACTTTCGGGGGTTTTGCGCTTGTCGTACACTCGTGTGTGTGACGGCTGTCCCACCAACTTTACCGGTTGGATGTCGAAAGTGCTTGAGTCATTGGTGTGTGAGAGAAATATACCTCGGGCGGCTACTCTTGAGAGTTGCACGGTCTGAGTTGCCTTGGCAACAACGACCGGTCTGATTGCTTCTCCCCAATAGCTGGCTGGGACAGAATGGGTTAAACTTGTACATTTTTGTTTTGTTGATGTGTTGTGTGATTGTGTGACTGGACATTAGTAGATATCTGTAATTGTATATATTGACGAGTAGCAAACAAGTCCGTCTTGCAAGATCATCAATCAGCTTCAACAAATTATTTGGCAGATTTGTGATGCAGAATAACCAGAATTTTTTTTTACTATCAGATTTTTAATGTACATTATATTTATTAATGTAATCTACATGAACAGTTTTTATTTTGATCGATTTATCTTGTGCGCATATAAATTGTAAAATATTAATTAGTGATTCCTGTGCCGTAACAAGAAATCATATTTGCTGACTCTTTCGAGTGTGTCATTTGTGGTAGGAACTTGTATAGTTTGGTGATGGCTCAGATAAGATGAGTACGCCTTGTCGTTTGTGGTGGGTAATGTGATAGGCTGTTGTTTGTGGTGAGAACTTTGTTATGAAGTGAACACCTGTCATTGCTAACAGCCGAGGAGCGAGAAGAAAGTGCGGAGCAGCGGTCGTCCTGTGAGAGAGACGAGGCGCGTCATCCAGATGGAGATGGAAGACGAGGTCGACGAAGATGAGATGGAGTCTCCACCACCGCCACCTCCGGTCACGGCCAAGGTCAAGGACACCAAGCCTGCTGTCAAGGAGAACCAAGAGGTTTGTGACTAGTCGAGATTTGTATTACACATTTTACAACACTTTAGTATCAGGGACTCTCTTCCACCGAACGATTCCAGTACTACGACAGTTGTACTCGTTGGCATCGGAGTATCACTGACTCCTGTAACACTGACTCCTGTAACACAGACTCCTGTAACACTGGCTCCTGTAACACTTTCATGTGAAAGGGCACACTTATTATTCTCCCTGCTGAGGCAAGTCGTCATAAATGGTTGAAATATCCCTACAGTAACGTTAAAACTTCAAGCTTGAAGCAACCTATTGAAATGGTGAAATCTCTTTGGTATCGGTACCTACTGTTTAGGGCATCACAGGTTTTCTTGTGCCCTAAACTGACAAGCCATGATACAAATGATAAAATCTAGAAATCGGCACTGAACCAGCATTTAAAAATAAAATAGTATAGATCTCGTACAATGTATTTGTAATTCTAATGGAAAACCATACTTTGCAGAGTTTTGAATCGCCAAGGTCCAGACGAAAATCAAAGACTGAAGTGAATAAAGGGGAGTCAACTCCGAAGGTTGAATCCACAAAAGGGGAACGCACTCCAAAGGCTGAATCCACAAAAGGGGAACGCACACCAAAAGCAGAATCCACAAAAGGGGAACGCACTCCAAAGACAAATTCCACAAAAGGGGAACGCACTCCAAAGACTGAATCCACTAAAGGGGAACGCACTCCAAAGGCTGAATCCACGAAAGGGGAACGCACTCCAAAGGCTGAATCCACGAAAGGGGAACGCATTCCAAAGGCTGATTCCATAAAAGGGGAACGCACTCCAAAGGCTGATTCCATAAAAGGGGAACGCACTCCAAAGGCCGACTCCACAAAGCCAACTCCAAAAGCTGAATCTGCAAAAGGGGAGAGAACTCCAAAAGCTGAATCTGCAAAAGGGGAGCGCACTCCAAAAGCTGAATCTGCAAAAGGGGAGCGCACTCCAAAAGCTGAATCCGCAAAGGGGGAGCGCAGTCCAAAAGCTGAAACAACAAAAAGAGAACATAGTACAAAAACTGAATCTGTGAAAAAGGAGCGCACAGCAAAGGCTGACACCAATAAGGTTGAGCAAATACCAAAGATGGACATGGTCAAGGAAGAGCCCAAGGACTGTTCGGTGAAAGCTGTGACGTCGGTGCGTTGTGAAGTGCAGACCGCGGCAGATGTAGCACCAGACACGGAGATGCCGATGGATCAAGACGAAACTGCTGTGGATGTGGTGACGAAGAAACGAGCTCGCGCTAAGCTCCAAGTGTCCGAAGAGCAAGCCTCCGACTCGGGATCTGAAGTGCAGGTATTACTTTCTCAGCCTCATGGGGATCATACAATCTGAAACAGGCCCAGATTTCCCAAAACTAATTTCAGTTTGAGATTTTTCTCTGCCTAGATTTCTGCTTTTGACTTTGCGTCAATGGGAGAAATTTTGGCTAACCAAATTCACAGAAAAGTTTGTTTCGAGAAAGCGGTGCCTGAAAGGTTTCTTTGTTATTGGATCTAGTAAGGCATGTGTTGCCGCCTACTTGTTGATTTTTATGTGGATTAGTTTACTTCAATGTCGTCCTTGTTGGTGATTCATTTAATGAGGTGAACAACTTTTTTTAGGTGGTGAAAAACTGGCATTCTGTAACAAATTAGCATCAGGGAAAATGCTCTATTTGCCAAACTAATATTAGTATATATTTTTTTAGATTGACGGAAAACCTCGACACCTGAAACTTCCGAAAGATGCTGATCCGAATCTGGACATGGAGATTTTCAAGTTGAACATCAGTGACGGCAGTAGGAGGGAACCCGTATGTAACATGTGCGAGGACGTCGGTGACCTCGTAGAGTGCGTGGGGCCGTGTCAAAGTCACTTCCACGTCACCTGTCTAGGCCTGTCTGTCGCGCCAACTGGCGACTTCAAATGTGACGAGTGTCGTTCAGGTTTGTTACCTAATTGTGTAACTAACTATATGCATCTCTGTGTAACCATATGCGTCCTGGTATGATCAGACAGTGTGGAACGGTTGTAAGATTTGAGAATTGCGTACATCTTGGTGGAATGCACAATATTTTATCGGATGCAATAGGTGAATTCTAAAGATTGATGATTGTCGTGCTTAATATGGAATCCTTTCTAGTCAATGTATTTTATCACAATATTTCATCCTAATTATTAAATATTATCAACTTTAATTTGCTTTTCGAATCAGATACTAACCATCAACTTTAACTTGCTTTTAGAATCGGATATCTTGATAAAATCGGCTCGAAGCCCCCAATTAATTTTGTTTGAATAAATCACAAAAATAATCTGGTATCGTAAAATTGCCAAACTTTTTGTTGACATTCGCAGCATTTTGTTTCCAGGTCAGCATGTATGCTTCTCGTGCAAGAGGTCAGAGGGCGAAGTGCGGCGCTGCACGGTGTCTCAGTGCGGCCGGTTCTACCACGAGGAGTGTGTGGTGAAATACCCGCAGACGCACATGGACGGCAAGAGGTTCACCTGTCCCTTGCACGCCTGTGCCACGTGTGTAGCTGAAAACTACAAGAACCCAAAGGCGTCTAAAGGTTAGATAGATCAAAATTAACTCTAGTCCACTAGCCCGGGCCATTTTTCCCAATGCTAAAAATATCTTACGGACTAGTAGAAATTTAAGTATTTTTTTTATTTGTATCGCTATTAGGACTAGTAAGTTTTAAAGTTAATTTTGATCCCTGCTGTGAACCATATTTTTCCATTTACATAGAATCTCGTTTTGACACAGGTTTTGATTTTTAATTTTAATATGATGTACTATATATTGAATTACAAAGCAAATAGAAATATATATTTTTTTTATATTTATCTGTTGGCCTCTATGCTGGAATGCTATTTTAGTCCTAATTATCTCTGTTTCCCTCCTGCTGTCATTGCATGTGAGAGGAAGTTTCCAATTACAGTGTAAAACCATAAGTATTTTTACTTATGTATTGTTGTTTTATGTCAATTTATGTAAATATATATTACAAAATATGGTGTATACAGTATATCACATAGTCTGTCTAATTATGCTTATGTTATGTTCACTGTTTCAGGGCGTCTGTATCGCTGTGTGCGGTGTCCGACGGCATACCATGTAGGAGACTTCTGCATCGCCGCCGGGGGCAAGAACCTGCCCGGCCTCAACATCGTCTGCAGCAACCACTTTCAGCCCAAGAAAAGCCAGGCCCATCACAGTCATGTTAACGTCAGCTGGTGCTTTATATGCAGCCAAGGTGAGTTTTGGGCCCAAATGTTTCGATTCTTGCATACCACTGCGATGTATAACAATAACCCATTCCCAGGATTCTTGCAACTTACTTTATTCCACTGGTGAAAACAGTATATTATAGATTAAAGCCTTGTAGAATAAAAAAAATTGCAATATATACACTGTACTGAATATAGATTTTGCAATTTTCTTGCATTACCACTCAATTTCTGACAATTCTTGTATCTATGTCAATGATGTGTACTATATTCTCGGAAGGGGTGGATGGTAGCACAGTAGTAGAACATTTGTACTCACTTTGGAGCCAAAGTTCCTCCCAAGTTCAAATCCTGTCCCACATTTGTCAAAATATTGTTTACGTTTGTAGATTACATCAACATTTTTAAGAATATATCTTATGTTGGTCAAAATATTATTCATACCTGTAAAAACATCATTTACATTTATTAAATAAATTAATGTTCGTCAAAATATTTATGTAGATGTCAAAAGGTTTGTAACTAGTTGCTCACGCCTAACAGTACAGATGTTTGTGTTTTGCAGGTGGTACGTTGTTGTGTTGTGAGAGTTGTCCGGCAGCATTCCATGCCCAGTGTCTGAAGATCGACTTCCCGCAGGGTAGCTGGTACTGCCACACGTGTCGCAGCGGGAAGAAACCTCTGTACGGCGACATCATCTGGGTCAAACTAGGCAATTACAGGTGCGTACCCCGTCACGGGATAGGGAAGCGAGATCTCGATTGGGATAATTTTCAGTCACACTTGCAGTCTACAGACAAGTGGGCAGCTTATGTCACGTTTTATACTGGCTGAAGCTCAAGGCACAATGACACCCATTCATCCATAAATAATGTCCACATGAGCATTGAATAGTTAAATACAAGCATTGCTGTGGAAATTGGCACGTGCAAAGTTATCAAAACTCCAACTGCATTCCCATTGGCTGAACTTATATGTGAAAGATTTCCCTCTGTGATGTAAAACGCAGCTGAACTGGCATAACGTCCTAAGAAACAGAGCCATGTGAATAACCGATAAACCCTCTTTGAGGGACCATCTGAAACTGTCCTAACATGCTCATTCCCTGTATGAGGGACCATCTGAAACTGTCTCTATTTCATCAGGTGGTGGCCTGGCGAGATCTGCCATCCTCGCAACGTCCCCACAAACATCCAGGAGAAGGTCCACGACGTGGGCGAGTTCCCGGTCAAATTCCTGGGCTCCAGGGACTACTTCTGGCTGTACCAGGGCAGGTAGGCAGCAGTTGTCTTTGTTGGTGGAATAACATGCTAGATGAGTAGCATTGGAACTTTCTATAGAGCTTCCAACTTGAAGACAAGTCTAGTTACTTGTGCTTGGGGATAACTTGCTGAATGATTAGAATTCACTTTAGTTAGAAATTGATAAGAGTGAGTGGGTGGGGTGGTGGTAGCGCCGTGGTAGAACATAGGACCGGACCCAAAGGTACCGAGTTCAAATCCCACCCCATTGGGCCCGCGATATTGATTGGATGCACTGTCTGTAGAGTTGCAATACAGAAACCATCCTTGCAGGTGCTTGCAGGTTTCCTGCAACATACAACGCTACAGATGTTGTGGGTTTCCCGAGTGAAAAATTCTGGAAAGCGACTCGACCCCAATACAAAAACAAAACAAAAATAAATATTTTTGGGGTGAACGATAACTCACTCATTCGTACTTGGTCTATATTTATGTTGAACGGTATTGCTTTACTTCTTTAATCATGGCTTGTTATTAATGCGGTATGATATTTACTGAGTTATTTATTTATTGTCATCTTAATTAAATTACAAATTTCCTCACAAGCTCTACTTTTCTTTTGTGTACAGAGTATTCCTATTCCAAGAAGGAGACAAAGGAAGTAGAGACTCCACAACGAAGGGGATTGCCAAAATCTTTGCTAAAGGTCTGTCTTGTCATTGCCATAGTATCCAATCTACACAAAAACCTGATGGCTTTAGCCTTTAACCTTAACCAGTACTTATTGTGCCATTGGAAACTTTAGATCATTAGTTAATGGTTGGCAGATTGATAGCAATCAGAATACTTGTGTGAAATATTCCCACCGCGACGTAAAGCAATAATTCAATCAATCATCCTGGATGGGTGAAATATTCCCGCTGCAACATTAGCACAAATTCATTCAATCAAAAATCAAATAAGTACAGTGTCCCCTCGATATAACACTGTTCGATACACAACGGATTCGGATTTAAGGCGGGGTCAGATGTGGATCCCATTTTTATTTTTGTTATTTACCTGTACTAGCGTATAAGGCTGGTTAGAGTCTACAATGTTGCAATGTGTTCAGGTGTGAAGGAAGCTACGGAAGCATTCAAGATTTGGAAACAAACCAAGGAAAATCGGGAGCAACTGGAACATGATAAAAATGATAAGAAACCAGCACCATTCAAATTCATTAAGGTATGTTCCACCCAAACACTGATTACGATAATTGCAAGCAATCAGTACTTTTCTAGTTTAGCATGGTACCTTTCCATATGACTGTTGCTAATTACAAATTGAAGTTCCTTGTAAATATGACGTAGGAAAGGGTTAAATAATGAAGGATGGAATACTTTTAGATTGGAGCTAGCAATAAGCTAAATGAATAATCGTCGTACATGGGTCAAAGATTCCTGCTACATCATTATGCAACAGATCACTCAATTATTATTCAATCATTACAACAACAAAAAAGCACCAATAAAAAAGGGATTAATCGACATTTTGTGTCATCCACAACCACCACCGTTTTGATTCATATTTGATTTGGTTTTCTTTCATTCCATTGTCGCAAATAGGGTGAATGATTCCCATAGCGACATTGAACGCCATGACGATTCCATCACTATTTCAGACAAACATTCCCATTGGGAACGTGATCATCCGTAAAGCAGAGCTGGGCGACATCCCGAGATGCGAGTGTTCGCCAGCCATGAACAGCCCGTGCACGCAGGAGACCAACTGCCTGAACACCATCCTGATGTACGAGTGCCACCCTCAGACCTGCCATGCCGGTGACAAGTGTCAGAACCAGCGCTTCCAGAAGCGGCAGTACCCCGAGTCCACGTCGTTCAAGACAGGCGCCACGGGCTGGGGGCTGAAGACGCTCGTGGACATCAAGAAGGTGCGTACACGGGCGTTTGGTCGATCAGGGGTTACACTTTGACGTAAACCACTAATTCAATCAAACCTCCTTTTGGCATTGATCTCGGTTCCATCTCCAAGTAGCAGTGCATCCTTCAACAAATGGTGACATTCCTGCTGTGATGTAAAGCACTAAATTTATTCATTCCTTCAACAGACTCTTTTCACACTACTGTACCTCGGCGATTTTCCAATTGGAAAATTTATCAATCGCAAACAATTATTGATATTCATGGATATCTAAAAGTTTGCTTTATTGCCACATTTTTTAAAGAGTTATTTTGGATCCTTTACCTATCGGTAATGACAATATTCCCCAGATCTACATTAATCCGCCAATTTATTTGTCCAAGTATCTATTTATTTGCACTGAATTATCGCCTGTAGCCAACAAACAGACCCCTGGTTAGTTTTCCACTGAACTCGCAAATGTCATGGCCATGCCTGACACCAAACAGTTCGTAATCTGGCCATCGCCATGAGTTCGACGGAGGCTGACAGTGATAAATGTCTTTTCAATTTAAGGGTCAGTTCGTCAACGAGTACGTAGGTGATCTTGTCGATGAAGAAGAGTGCAAGCGAAGGATGACCAAGGCACACGAAGACAACATCAGCAACTTCTACATGCTGACGTTAGACAAGAATAGGTAAATTGTCATTTATGCAGCTACTGGTTTACACCAGATGCAAGCGATTTATCGCTATGATAATCAGCGGTGACAATAAAACATGCGACTGACTATTGGAATTTTATTGCAGCAACAAACATGACTTTTTTGTGGTGTGCAAGTGTCTAGATTTATGTGATGCTAGCTCAGAATGTAAATCGTCAAGTTTGTCATCCCAAAACAATATTCGCCTCTGTTGTGCAAGGACCTTTAGGGAGAACAAACATTTAGTTTCAGCATTAAGCACACTATGAAGAAATATTGAGATAAAGTCTTTCCTTGTATTGGAAATATTTGAGACGACAATTAAGTCAATTTATTCTTTCATTTGTACATATAGTGGCTGACTTAGATCGGGTACTATAGTATCGCTATATTTTGGTTACTTCGCATGTCTAGTATGTTTGCCCAAACTAGGTGTTTGTGGGCAGTGGTACTATAGTACGGTTGTGACGTCACTCTAACCGTGTTCTTGTGTTTTCTCGCGGTCTATAGTATAGCTATAGCTTCTATAGTACTATGCATCGCGCTCGATGAAAAATGAGAAAAATAATATCTGCAGCAACTTTTAGCTAGAAATTATTCTGATAATTTGTTTATTATAGGTTGTTGTGTATTGATGAAATATTCCTGCTTCCATTTACAGCACTATATTTCATCATATTGAAAATTATTTCAGAATAATTGATGCCTGTCCCAAGGGTAATCTGTCGCGCTTCATGAATCATTCCTGTTCGCCTAACTGTGAAACACAGAAGTGGACCGTTAATGGAGATATAAGAGTTGGCCTGTTTGCTCTTCAAGATGTCAAAGCCGGTATGAACTGCTTGTATCTTTGCTTTATGAAAAGGGGTTGAAATTTTAAGATTATCTGCATGAACATGTAGCCAGGAAAAGGCTTTGTATCCATTTCTGGAAATATGTATAGTTTAGAGAAAAGGCGTAATGAAACCGATCTGTAACTTGGACCGCCTACAGTACATGTTGGTATATTTACTGTTGAGAAGTTGAGCAAAAACATTTAATGAAAACCGATTGTTACATACTGTAATGAAATGTATGGGTGAGTACCTTTAGAATAGGCAACTTTCTGAAATCTGACAAAACTTAATACTGAAATTGTATTTTACCTGTAGGTTCTGAGTTGACGTTTAACTACAATCTGGACTGTCTGGGCAATGACAAGAAGTCGTGTATATGTGGGTCCGAGAACTGCAGTGGATTTCTAGGAGTTCGGCCAAAGGTAATGTAGAACTGGCACCATCCTTGCACCCAAGGTGTAGTTATTTCCATTCAGGACTCCTTCATTGTGGTATCCCTGGCACTTGTAATAAACTCCATAAACTCCATAATCACTTGTAATAACTTGTAACCTTAATTTTGTTCTGTTATAGGGCCATGTGGTAGCACAATGTTGTTATCCTGTTTGCTACACTATATTCAGTGTTACAGATGTTGCTAGTTTCCTCCTGCCCTAAATTGACAAGACGTGATTTCAGTGAAAGAATCTTGAAAGCAACTCAAACACCAATTTATGAAATAAATACATTAATTAAAATTGAAGCTGTAAACCCCAATGTAAGAATAAATATAAATTATGAATATGAGGACTGGCCTGTCAGTTCGATTTACAAAATCAAAGTTGCAATCAAATTCATGAAGTTCACAAGTTTTAATTTTTTGTATGTCTACAATCAGTCTACTTCAATCAGACTATTCAATGAAATTCATGAACTTGCTCATGACATTTCTAACATGTTTCCTTTGTTTTTACTTTGACCAGTCTGCAGCAGCTGTGGCTAGCGAAAAGAAGTCAAAGGAGCAGAAGAAGAGGAGGAAGAAGAGGAAGTTGGAGGTGAAGAAGGAGCACGAAGATGACTGTTTCCGGTGCGGAGAAGGAGGCGAGCTAGTCATGTGCGACAAGTCCAACTGTCCCAAGTCCTACCACCTGCAGTGTCTAAACCTCGCCAAACCTCCACACGGTCAGTGTCAGTGTCAGTGTGTAGAGCAACTTACCCTCAGTTGTATCGTCTTCTTTTTGGCCTGCTTATCGTCTTCTTCGACTTTGTTTGCCTTAGTATAGGCATGGCAAGATATATATATAAAAATAAGATGTTCACAGGGGTCGACACTAGCACTAGTCCTGTAGCCACCAGCGGGTGGAAATCGTGGCGGACTAGTAACTTTTATAAGTTGGTAGTCCTGCTGGCTAGTGATTTCTATTTTTCATTTTATTATTTTTATTTTAGTGGAAACTGACTGAAGTGATTGGATTCATTACAATTTACTGTAATACTTGAACAGAGCTGAATATTCAAAATGATTTGCATCGTCATAACGTAATAAAAATTACAGTCCGAGTCAATTCTTTATTTATTTTGGGACTAGTTACTAGTACAAAATTTGAAGGACTAGTAAAAATCTTTTTAACTAGTCCTGCTGGCTACTAGTAGTACTACAAATTTTGGTTAGTATCTACCCCTGTAACATGAAAACGCGGATGCCACGAAATAGGAACACAGGATGGTACGACTCAGGACAAGAATAACAAATACATGTATCAGCGGTGTATTCACGCGAGGCAGACACTGTGTGTGAAATTAAAAATAATGATACCCGCGAGGCCGACAACCCGTTCGGTTTGATGTATGCCACGGTGTCACTGTGTTGTTACAAGGCTTACAAATCGGATATAATTTCAATTCAATGTCATTAGGTTTAATTTGTCGGCCTCACGTGCATAAACTGTATCAGCATGTGAATTATTATGTAACTTCAATAAATATAGTGAATGCTAAATTATTAATAACAGACCAATACGGTATTACTTAATTTTATGATTTTTGAAGACTGCCACAAATGTGATTAAGAAAATTAATTGATTCCAACTTCGAGATTATTAAATATTCGCAAATATCATAATAAATTAGTCTACATCACTAGACTATTTTCCTCTCCCACTTACATATCACGATTGCATATTAGATCTAAGCCAAACCTATGCACAAACAATGGGAATGTAATATACCATACGATCAGCTGTAGACACTCTGACTCACACTGACAGTGACACTGCCACAACATGGTTATATGGCTAAAACTTGACACGGTAGACCATAATAAGAAAAAGAAGAATGAAGAAATGTCATGCACACCAATTCCGTTGATATGCAGATATGCTTGCTGTACAAACACACCCGTTGTTGGTGACTCTTTCAAAATATTGCCGTGTGTTGAAGATCTACACACACGATCTTCTCTCGTTGCTGCCATCAACTTTCTGGAGCATCACTTCCGGATTAGCGATCATTTTATTTGGTCAGAGTGGTTTCTATAAATAGAAATATTAATCATTTCTGTCTTAATGAGAAAGTATGCTTTACTATCAATGTTATTTTTTGTCAGACATAGTTTTTGATTATCATAAAGACCATATTTCATCCAAACTATAACATTAGTGTGGCAAATATATGATATTTTCAAGTGCACTATTTTCTTTAAATAATGTATGGTGAAACTAGACTACAGTAGTCTAAAAAGCAAACGTGAAAACATGTTGCGTCCTCTGCGATGAAACTTGATTTTTTTTTCTGCCCCTTATTTTTTTTTTAATCCATACTTTTCGTCTTCTATATTCATACTTAGAAAACAAATGCGTGAAGCGACACGATATACCGTTTACAGCTGGTTTAGTTATGAAGTGTGGGAGAAGTTACTTCCCTTACACCGTTAGCTGACGTAGGCCTGACGGATTATGTTTAGTAGCAAGGCTAGATCAAGTCTAGATTTACAAAGAGATTTTATATTATTTTTTTTAAAACTAAATACTTTCCAGATATACCTATTATTTGCTTCTCGGGGAACAATAATTATTGTTTTGTTATGAAACTCTAGCTCTAGGCACAGAGGGGGTCTGTAAATCGTTCACCCGGTTATTTACAGACCACGTTCCTTTCGGGTGGTAAAACAACCCTTTATAATATTTTGTTGTTTTTAGCACAAACATTGATAACCGTGTAGATCGAATTCTTGACTGTATGAAGAATATTTTTGTTTACTTTCACTTTAAGAAAATGTTCTATGGAAAATTTACTTGAAAGTCGGTCGCATGTATACTACATATAATATTACACAGGCAAATTACAATTTTACAGTCTGAAAATTCAAAACATGGCATTGTATATTTCCCAAAGTAAATTAATAAATACTGCACTAAATATAGCAACAGAAGTTTAAAAAAATACTCTTACCATATAGATCTAATATCTTCAAATCACTTCGGGGCGTGTGCATATAAATATTTAATTAACATTTCACTAGATAGACTATATCCCCTTTTGTAAATTTGTACATTCTATTCTCTCATCTTCCCTGTTATGCTATGTGAATGATAATTAAGATATTTAAAATATTCTTATGGAAATAATATCAGGAATGGGTTTTACCTAACCCAAACCTTTTCGAAAATAAATAAGTATACTCTACAGTGAAATCCAAACTGCCAATTTTATTTTTTTTAAATCCCCACAAAACAAAACAAAAAAGCAAAGCAGCAACCAAATAACAAAAAGACTAAAACACAACAACAAAAAATAACAAAAAGAGGCAAATCAACAAGTCGAACTGTTTTCATTTGTGCATCGTTACTTTCCGTGATCTTGAACGGAAAGGTGCGAGGTGTCGCTCTGTTCTGAAAGGTTCCGGTGTGGTATCATATCTACCGGAAACACAACTAGTCATGTCGCACTATCACTCTCAGTGGAGTTTCGATGTACAAATCGAGAGGATCTATGTGCATATTATGAACTTTCCCGTGTATTGTGTCGGGTTAAACAAATACCCACACAAAATGTATAAATAGTAGGTCCTAGATCTACTCTGTGATGAAATACGGAACTGTCACTTTCCCTGTTTATGTCTGTGTGTATGGTGGCGCGTATTCGCCATCTCTTTCAAAACAGCTGTTCAACCTTATGTGTAGACCAGCTGATAAACATTGAGGTCAAATTGCATGTGTTGATGCATGCGAAATATAGGCTTACGGTGTATTTCAACTAATACTTGATTGCCAATATTGAATCATGGGTATTTACAGATAGTTACCATGGTTACTACTGTACATCTGATGCATGGGTTATCTTTAAGCACTAGCTGAGTACAGTGAAACACCCATGACATATGACTATGAGACCAAATCTCTATTACCAACTGGGTGGCATAGTGATTGCATTCGGAACCACCGTATATCTCCTTCATTGTTACATTGCCAAAAAGTCAGGTCGCGATTCACACTTGCTAGGTAAGTAGATTCTATATCAACCTCAGAATAAGCATTCCATATGATAGCCTGATATTTTCTTGGATGAACAGAGCTATGATGAACTATAAGGTATATGCGCGAGAAAAAGTATAATTTTGTCAAATGAATATATAGAGCACTCGATATCCATGTGAGCACGTGACTATGAGACCAAAACACTATTTCCAAATTGGTGGCATAGTGTTTGCCTTTGGAATTACTCTATTGAGCATTTACCTCCTTCTTTACTATACGATGAACACTCGTGATCGAGATTCACACTCGCTAGGTAAGTATAAATATCCAGCAATGGCAGCGGTTAATCATACTAACATTTTGAAGCACTAGTCCGGATAATGATAACATATAGTAAAAGCCTAATAAATCCTAAATTTCTACTAGTCCTTAGGATACCTTTAGCATTGGGCATTTTGGCTTTGGCTACAGGACTAGTGTTAGTATTAACCCCTGTTCAATGGTACTACCCAGATGAATACAAGTTTCAACTAAATTCATTGCTTGATTTACAGAAATAGGGTACAAAAACTATAATTGGTATCCCATTACCTACCATCATTATCACTTAGAATGTTTAGCCAGTTGTCTCGAGTACACATCTCCAATCTATTTAATGAGTTAAATGTTTATATATGCATAATTGTACAAATGATGTTTCTTTCCAGCGACGATACCAATGACTAGAAAGACCGACTTCAATCTCTTCACATCATTATTGACATTTTTCAAAGTTGACGATCCAATGAAAATACATTGGCGACATGTGAAATCATTTGCCGATTCTCAGGCTCTAGGTATGTAAATTAAGTTGATGTACCTCTGATGATCTGACTACGAGATATAAATATATCATGATTATGATACAACCAGATGTTCAGAGTTACTTATCCAGGTCTAGTCAGGGCAAATTACAAAGGCAGCAAAGGTGATTTATGTTAAAACACGCACACACACAATATGCAACTATTAACTACACTATTTACTTTGAAACAGGGAAGGTAATGGTGTCTACAGACATCCAGAGTGAGAAGGACTTGCGAGAATGGCTTTCCACTGCTTCATCCAATGGCAGGCTTGGCTTGAAGTTGAATTTCAAGGTAAGAAATACATTACTTTTCTTGATTCCATTGTGTACGTAGCTATACGAACTACCCACCCACATAAATGTATTTAACACAAGAAGGGTCAGATGATGATATCTATGGTTGTGTTTACATATGTTTCAGAACATTGGAATACTGGAGAGGTGTCTGTTTTACCTGCAAGACAAGAGCACCTCTCTTCAGTTCCCCGTTATCATCCACAGTGACGTAGCAGTCAACCCGAGTAACAATACAAACAACATACAATTAGATGTGTGAGTAAAGACTTAAGAGTATCCATTCAATACTTGCAATAGTTGCTGTCTGGAATCTTTCACTAATATGTCGACTTGTCAGTTTAGGGCAGGAGGAAACCTGCATTATCAGTAGCGTTGAATGTTGCAGTAAACCTGCAAGCACTGGCTGGTACTGACAGACCAAGGATGATAACTGTATTGCCACTATACAGATACGGTAGTGCATCTTATCAATATCACGTCAGAAAGATAACTCATGTGAAGCATGTGAAGTCTAATGCCGGGCACACAGGGGTGGGATTTGAACTCGGGACCTTTTACTCCGAAGTCCAAACATTCTCCACTGCGCTGCCCCTGTCACTCATTACTGAACTCGTAACATTTCTCATTTGACCAATGCTGTCATACACCATGTACACCAACATATAACAAAACAAGGTCTATTCCAAATATGGAACAGAAATATGAATCAATTGCCTCTAATGTCAATCACTGTTTTTGACAAGTTGATAACCTTCTTACATGTCTTAGTTCATATGCAGGTTCATCTGTTGTAGGACACACACAAAACACACATGTATAGCAAATGAATTAAATAGTGAATATAAGTAAAATCCCCAAATAATATATATTTTTTTTTAATTGAGGTATAGTTCCTATTTCAAGATTCTTCCACTTATATTGCAACATCTACCTTATTTAAAAAACATAACTAATTGCAGCTTATTTATTTCATCTTACATCATTCCAGATTTCTGTTCAAAATTCGGACCAGCTTCTCGGATGTACGCTTCAGCATCGGTTACAGCCCAGCTACAGGTGATGCTCCAGCTCCCGATGACAACGACCTGGAGATACGGACACAGCTCAAGAACTTCAAACAACCCGCGTTCATCTCGGTGGAAGCTGTTTCTTTGAGGAAAGCGTGGCGTCACATCAGATGGCAGCTAGAAGAATCACATACATTGTCTCTGCTCGTGACGTCGCGTTCCGGCAGCGATGCATCCTTTGTTGCTTCCGATGTTCTGTATGTCTGCAATGACTGGAAAAAGGATGGGGTGTTTTTTGATCTTCCTGAAATACAGCTCGGTCTTCTGCGTGATGCTTCTTTGACAGCCGGAAGTCCTCTGCATTTCTTCAATGTCAAGGACGCACGAGAGGTCACGTGGGCGCATGCCGTCAATAGCAAGAAACTACTGGAAGACGCGATCAAAAGTAAGTTATCCTGTAAAATGTTATAGTACACAGCTATAGAAACTAACTTTAGAACAATTTACATTCGTCGCAAATGGGTGAAACATTCTGTGTATATACCCTGTTGGATGCACACTTTCTCAGGGGTGTAAATTTGGCAATTTGCACACATGTGAATATACATTATGTGCAACAGTACATCTATATCACCTTCAAACTAGATACATATTTACTCCTGGTTTAGTTACTTAGCATCCTCGAAAACCCAAGCTATTGTGACTCCACAACCTTCCGTCAAATACCCTGGGAGAACTGCGTATTCAGAAGTCCGTTTTGGTTTAGCGAGGATCACTGTGAATACATGAATAAATTATCTAGACGCGCCTCTGCTGCC
>JAULBP010072731.1:0-12670 GCA_032355345.1 Lepetodrilus pustulosus | reverse complement strand
AGATCTACCTAAACATCTTGTTATTGTGATGATAATTTCCCAACTGGGTATAGAGCTATCATTTCCTTTCTGGCTCCAATCACTCAATATCTAGCGTGGCCCCAGCGAACATCACTGCACGCGGTTACACGGCACCTCATCGATGACGTCAATCTCATGGTAAACAGATATGCGCTTATATTAGTTATCCGTGGTCTACCGCTTCGTGGCCTGTTTTGGTTTAGACCAGTCAGATTGTAACGTTGGAGCAGTTTTTATACTGTACGTGGGCTACCTGGGCTTGAAATTTCCTCACCAACAGCATTCTAATGACCCGTTCTCTCTACGCTATTGTTAATCTTGGCATTCGTTTCGTGTTCTTTTTGTAACTGTGATTCGATAGTATAAATTGATCGAGTTTGTATACCCTTACCGTACGGAGTATCCATGGAGTTACAAAAAAGTAGCTGTTTACATATTTTTGGAAATGCACGTGCAAAATAACATATTCATGCTTGTTTCTTTGGAATCTGATAGGATCTGTTCTCGCGACAGGTTAGCAAAAAAAAACTATGCTTCTAACCCGATTCAAACAAGTTTTATTTAAAAACATCGGAGGGTTACTTTCTTTTGACCGTGAGTATATATATTATTTATTATTTTAATTACATACGTGTAGGTGTATTTAAATGCATACCATGGCATCACGGCTGGTTGGCCTAGATGACCATACGAGTTTCTGTCCGAGACTATTTACGTTTGATTTGTACACCCAAAAGTTATTTACTGGTATACGTATTCCCCACCACTTGATATTTATATATAAATTTCATATTTAATAATAATTAGTGCGACGGACTAGTAATTATTTTGTCTTCGAGTGAGTGAATATGGAGTTTAAAGTGTGGACATCTTTATTAAAAGTGTGGATCAGCGGCAGGCAGAAAGCCAGAATGATCTCATCTCAATAAATCTTGCAATATAGCATTTTCTTAAAATACCAAAACACTGCATGTTCATTTTAATTTCTAACTTAATAAATGTCAACAAAACTGTTTTCATTAAGCTTGTTAATTTAATTGATAAAAATACAGTATAATCATTACTAGGAGGCTTTTAATCATTTGTATCATACATGGTTAGCTACTTATTCAAACCCAAACAGGGCCTCTAAGGTATTTGTAAGGCCTAAAGGGAGACAACTACTTGTCTTTGTGTTCCAAGCTGTTACAACCTTGCATTTATAAAGGTGCTGTTAGGTGAATTTACAATAGTTTTTTCTCAGTGAGAGTGTACTTATTGTTGATGACAAATGTTGCTATTGACAATTTGCCAGGGCGTGAAATCCTCCAAAGGTCATATCTAGATTCATCTTCGCACCACAGGCCCCCAAGGTTACCAAACATTTTGAGTACAATTTCATGCTCAAGCTCAGATTTTACTAGGATAAAGCGGAGTTGAGCATGAAATCGTACTCAGGTTTCATAACCTCAATGCCAAGGGTACTTATTCCGCTCAGGAAACTCCATAGAAAAACCTGTGCAAAAAGTCCCAACCAGCTACAAATAAAACAATAATATTATTTCATTGGACAGATTTACAGCAAATTCATCCGGGAAAATTATTTCATTGGTTGGCAGTTTGCCAACAAGTTTTCGCTAGACATGTGCCATGGGTACAGCAAACGGTGCGAATCCCGAGCGGAACAAGTACCCATGATCTTGTCCTGTTTGTCAGCAAGTCCACTCCACTTAGCAAAAAGTGGCACATCATTCCTCAGATGTTCAACAATGTTAAAATTTAATGCTCAAACTTCCATAAATGTTGGCATTCTCAGTCAGATTTTGTCTTTGCCTCGGAATCTAGTCACCTTGAAAAAACATAAATTAAGGCAAGGAAATTTTTCAGTGGTTTGTGGAAATCGTCATCTGATTAAAAAACAAGGCAAAGAGGATTTTTATCATAAACACTTTATTTACAAACTCCCCCTCTCTCTTTACCAAAACGTAGCAGCTGCCAGGAGTTATCCCCCTTGATAGAGGGTTAAACTTTAATGTCACCTTACCACCTCCTTCACCATGATTACCTGGCCAATGGCACAGAAAATGTTTACAAATTAGTATTATAGCGAATAGCAATGTAGGTCCCACTGATGAATAAGATAAAATACTGCATATGAATGAAGAACAGTAAAGCAAAGACAACACTAACAAGTCTTTGGCTTTGGTCTAAGGATAATTCTTTCTCGAACTCAAGTTGTTCAAATACTTAAATTGATGCTCAGATGATGTGATGAAATGCATCCAAGACTATTCACCTCAACCTTCATGAGCGACTTAGATGCACATATCGATACAGTATTATCAATTTGATCAACATCAAACTTTGCTACTTGGCCGTGAAATGCATTGTTGGCAATATTTTTGGGGCAAGTAATTATGATTTAATTTGCAGGTGTAGCCCTGTGTCCAATAGACAGATATTTGCTGCACGGCAAATGCATAATGGCACCAAGATTTGATTTAGTCACATTGATATGCATCATGAATAATGTACAAATTGCTGATAATGATCGTACAATTTGATTCAGTTGGTATACAAATCCACAGGTGGGCAGTTTCTTAGCACTTGCAAATTAAGTACATTCTCATAGAAACGGCAATTTGCCTCCATTTTAAATAAACAATGTCATCTCTTAATTTATCCTATCAGTGGACATAGCTTAAACCCTTAAACACTTCACCTCCTCAACTACTAAAAAAGATTATTGGTGTTGTGGTGAAATAGCAAGCAAATGTTCGATACAAATTCCCTATTTCCTTAAGCACATGTTTACTGGATAAAAAATTTGACTGTTCATCTTTGGACAAAGTGTCCTCAACTTGCTATTCCACCACAACTCATCTTAGCATAGCAATGCCAACACCAACTTTGTAGTAGCCATCATGCATAGATAGTTCAGGTTTATCAGTTGTCGTTCTCGTAAAACAATGGACCAATGATAAATGGTTTGCATTGGCCATTTAACTCCTTTATCAAAAATCTTCAACACCCAATCTTCAACAGTGAAATACAATAAACAATGTTTTCTCGAGGACTATTAAAAAAATTAAGAACGACTATCATCAAAATTCTTAACTATATCAATCCGTTCCTTCAATGTATGGAAAGAAAATTGAATTGGGGACAGATACAATCGAGAAATAATTGCCTGTGTAACATGTCATGAAATGTGGCCAACTTCAAAGCACCACAATCAAAGCTGTGTCGAAAGGATTGTATCTTCATAATTTTACTCGACTACATCCAACCACAAGTAGCTTTACACTACCTGCCTTCACCTCAAACACCTTTCTCCTACCTAATATGCTGCCTTTAAAAAAAAAACTTGGGACACTGCAAGTGCACAAGAAACAAAAAAAGAACATTATTTCAAAAATGTTGTCTATATACCAAAACTTTGCAATTTGTAATTACAACACGGAATACTAGATAGTATTTTACAGACTCTTCCATCACTATTTCTGTGCACTTGCAGTCCCATCCGACCTCCTGAAACTTGTAAATCATCTCGCTTGAGATGCAGAACAATGAACGGTGAATAAAACACTTTTGACCTCCTCCAAAATCCAACAAAAAAAGTTTCACCACTATCAAAATTCTTCACCAAAAAAATACTCATGCGGGAAATCGTCACAAGACATTGCTCAACTAGCTCAAGAGCCGTTCAAAATAATGAAGAAATATTTTAGGACGGTTTGAAAATAATATCAATACAATTGAAAGTGTGACAAGTGTTAATAGACTTGACAAGAAGCTGCCTTGATTATGCCCATTTTTTTTTAATGCTCAAATTCCGGCCCAAAAAATGTCTTCAGACGATTCCTGCAACTTCGACCTCTGAAAGGTCCATCTCTAACCCACCGAAACCCTGAGAAAATTCTTGACAAAACCGAGTTATTGGCAAAATTTTGTCCTACTCCTGCTTCTCATACACGCCTCGAGGCCCATCACTTAGGCCTGCTTACAGTGTACCATCTTGCCCTGGAGGTTTTCTGCATATTTTTCTTTCAATTTTACAGTAGTAGTTTCATTACTTAACGTCAGTAATTTCTGTACACTGCCGATTCGTGAATTTAAACTTGGCCAAATATTGAACGCATTATGGAGACGAGAAGAAAAAAACAGTGATCATGCACAACTGTTAAATGGCCGCGAGAACCTTGTGGAAATATCTGAAAAACTTTGCCGCTTTCAGAACGTGGTCTCGTATTCCAATTACACATCGAACCAATGACGGGGCATAACCTGCAGTACAAGATGGTAGGTAGTCCCTTGAATTTAAAGGACATTGAACTGGAATGGGATGTGCTCCCTCAATACGAGTGAGGGGGTAAAACAACAAACACTCAAACCTCTGGGAAAAATGTCGTACTAAGCATCTACCGTCGCGCTAATCTGCACTTTCAAACCAGGCTTGTGCCAGGTCAACGAGGCGTACAAGTCTCGTCTGTCGCGAGCACTCTGCGTAGATGTTAGCGGACAGAAAGAAGCAAGAACAAAGGGATGCTGGGAAATATAGATCACCACCCTTCTGGTTACTATGGCGACTACTGGACGAAACATACACAGTACACATGAAGCCTGTATGCCTTGTACCTACAATCCAGCATAGCAAAAGAATGCATGCCGTAAAGTAAAGTACGCAAAGATAAATCTGGCAAATGTTTTTTTTCTCACATCGACACAGTACAACAGTCCATTGGCCATTGCAAAGAAAGCTTTCAAAAAATACATTAAACTGTCTCTGACAAAATAACTCATCAGAACGTGGTAATTTTACCAAACCAAACTATTATAGTGTCTTGAGTAACAACTCCACTACATTTCCAAAATATATTTAAAGAATAGTGTCGCTACTTAAAATAAAAAGTATTGAAATCTAAATGCAAGTCGCCATAAGAATAGTTTTTGGATGCTTCAATTACCAGATGTTTTTACTTGCACATTTTGTTTTTCAGTTCACAGCAATCAAAACTGCTGGTCTGGTCACATTTTCACCCCCACCAAACAAGCTCTCAAGTTGATATAGCCACCATATTGTGGATCATCCATCGTGTCATAGCCACATGCACTCAAAACTGTCAAACAATTTAGTATTCTTAAAGACTCGAGCTACAGGACCAGTGCCAATATTAACACCTGCAATGCAATTATTAAGGAATATTCCAACGATCTAAATTTCTGGGCACTGATCAAAACTGTAGTTTTCATCAATTCATGTAGCATAACTGAAAAAAATTGGAATATTTACTTTCATTATATACCTAGACAAGTTTTGCCGAGCAAAATGCAGCTTTCCCAACATGTTAATAGACAATACAAAAATAACACTTCCCAAGAAAAAAATGAGAAGTAAATAAGGAATTTAGTTTGGCTGCAAACAATATACTGCACTTTCTCAACATACGAGAGAACGATTCAAATTTCCATACAATACTGAAAGGAATATGCGACAAGAAAGAAATATAAAAACAGATATTTATTGATCTTCAATAGAACACAGCCAAAGGATGTAGTAGCAAATTCTCAAAACATGGGTCCTTGCACATTTAAATGTTCAAATTGTCAACATCAATGTGCTGCAGTGCAGCTTGTTAGCATTTCATCTCATTGCTTGAAACATGGTACATGACTTGCTTGCAGCCATACCAAATCTGACGACTATAGTTGAATAGAAAAAAAAAATTATATAGGAAGTCACCAGTGAGGCGATGTAAACTTGCACACTATTAAGGCAACATATTTTTGTTGTAGTTCTCTTATAAAATAGGGCAACAAAAATGCTATCAGAAAATAATTTTTCTTTTCTAGTGTTTTTGTTTTTAGAAAAATAATCGAAAATGACGTGCAAGTCTACAGAGGCTCACAGATGGCACAGGTGCTAAGAAACATAACAGACAGAAATCTGGAATATCCCAGGACAAGATGACAATGAATGCATCTGGCAACAACACAGACAAAATTATCAACTTGCAGCACATTACATGCAGCAAACCCTTCGATACTCATCAATGTATGCAACACTACAATTTATGAAGGGCCGTAGTGCTGAGCGCAGCTCTCTATGGGGAGCCGGTCTATTTAATACACCACACAATTTCTGTACACTTCGCAGGTGCCTAGCCCCTTCTGTCACCCACATGACGTACAAATCACCAAATTTTATCATAAAAGAAGAAAAAAAACAGAAATAGTCTGAATAACACGATTACCAATGAATTTCAAATTAACAAAATCAAATGGTCATATTCTAACATGAGAAGAAAAGAGGGAAAATTTTATGTCTAAAGTCCAATCCTGAAGATAACGCTCTCGATGCGGGAGTCATGTGAGGTCATCTCGCTAGGCTGGCTCCCTGCTGATTGGCTGAGAGGCCCGAGGTGGACAGCCGTCTACGCCTCGGGGCAGTCTCGCGCCATGTGGCCCTTGTTGTTACAGTGGTAACAGGTCACCTCGGACGCATCCTCCTCCTCTGTGCACTCGCGCACAAAGTGACCAGGCTGCCCGCACCTGTAAAACACAACATTTCAAGTGACTGAACAAAGCAAATGTGGGTAGGTCTTTATGCATCAGTGAAAGGAACGAAAATTCAACTCCAAACTCACAATACAAAAACAAATTTAAAAAACATTGTAAATGAAAAATAAATAATTTTGAATGAAAATTCCAAGTTTATACTGAAAATCCCAGGAACATTTTTTTTTATAGAAAATACACATACATGACAAACTTTACTGCAAATCATAAACAGATTCCCAACCTGTAGCAATTCTGCTGTGTCTTCTCTTGCGAGGGACAGTCGCGGGCCAGATGGTCCGAGTCGCCACAGTTGTAGCACTTCCTGTCGCGGCGGCTGGGAGACTCGCTCTGGCTGGTGCACTCGCGGGCAATGTGTCCCGGGTTGCCGCAGTTGTAGCAGTTCTTCGTCACAGTCTCAGTGCAGTCGCGCTGGATGTGGCCAGACTTTCCGCAGTTGTAGCACGAGCCTAGAAACAGCAAGACATCGTCCACATTGAATGTAAGCAGATTGAATGTTAAAACAGATGGATTTTCCGTGTACAGGCTTTGAAAAAGAACACTTTCAATGCTACCCATCGTTTTGTGCCCCAGGAATGCCAGGACAGGATTGGGAGAGGAAAGCAATGACAGATTCTTAAGATAATGGTACGCAACATGAATTCACAAACATTATTATCAACAAGACCATCAAAAGATGAAATACAATTATACTTTTTTAGCCAACTACAGGGATTGCAATTAACATTCGCCCTGCTCACCCGGGTAATTTCTCCTAATGCTAAAGATATCCTAAGGGCTAGTATAAATTAATAACATTTGTTATTTGTGTCACTATTCGGGCGATCAAGTTTTAAAGGAAGTTACTACCTGCAACTAGAAGTAATAGATAATGCCAAATTTTTACCCTTTTCTAATGCATAGTCAACTGTTAATCAACCTTAAAAATCATTAAATACTTCTGAAAGTTTGGTACGCCATGTTATTTTTAAAATGACCAACACCAAAACAACACGCACGAGCAAGCTAGTTCCAAGGGGCCTCAGTTAAGATTATATTGCAGACCTTGTCAACAGTAAAAGAACACACAAAATGGTCATAATGACATCACAACTCCAACAAAAATTAACAGATTGCTAAATCACCTAAAATCACAACTAAAAATAATTGGGCACAACAGTCGGATAGGTAGAAAAATAAAAGGGAGGTCTTGACATTTCCTAGATTATGAAAACGTAACGTTGTACAGCTACAGAATGTGTGCACCAGCAGAAAAAAATCTTTAAGGATTTTAGTAGCATGTCAACGTAACATTGTACTGTAGAAGTTTCAAAGCCATTTGTACTTAGAAAAATTCAGCATAACCTTCCCAGTTCAAGACCTGACAACTCAACATCAATATTGAATCACGTATTAGATCAAGAGTAAAATAAAATACATATTAATAATGACAAACGAAAAATATTACACAACAGTTGAACTCTCTCCATACTGGAAGGAAATGGAGATGCCCAATGGAGCAGTTCCAATGCCTAATACAGAAGGGAAAGAGTTGCAACTCTCTTCTGGTGCACTGGTATGTATGTAGACAGAAAGCACTACATCTACACAATGTGACGACAATACATTGATATCATCCCAGTATTGTAATTACCTGAATCAACATTACTCTCACATTCCTTGGCCAGGTGGCCTAGCAAATTACATTTATAGCAGCGTTCCGTGTTGTTCTTACAATCACGGGCATAATGACCGTAACCAGAGCACTTGAAGCATTTCTCTGAAAGAAAGAGGCACACACGCTCTCAAACCCAAATACTCAAGAGAAATCTTTTCAATGTGCTGCATTAATCTTTAAGTTTAAAAGGAATAATAATCTGTTAATCCATTGACCAAAAATAATTAAACACATCAGAAAACTATTAGTGTTTACTGTTTATGGAAAAAGAAAAAAAGAATTTAGAGTTTTCACTTAATTGTAGTCTCGAATTCAAAACGTGAATTACTGTAACACTTCGTACAAAATGCAAGCCAGTTTAGATGGAAAGTTTGGCAATGGACAAGGACTACTGAAATATTTCAGGGGCTTTTCCAATGCATCAACAACCTCTTTAGAATTTAACTGCGGTAGATTACCAGGTCGACATAATGTCAAATTAATCGAGATCTATTCTAGCAACCAAGCCAACTAACAATCAATCTTCAAATTAAACAGAGGGGCATGTGCATCTCTCGTACAAGGAACATGATGTTTTAAGTACTCTTCTCAATAAAATAAATCCTCATGGATGGCAAACCTATCCCATCCCTTGCCAGAAAGGATCCACACATAGCCACTATACATTTACTCTATAGCTTAGTTAGCCCTGAGGCTTGCAAATTAGGAAGTTGAAAAGAACCCTCAAGCCAAAACTACACATCAAATTACACTTAATTGCCATTAATGAGTCTTGCAACCATTTTGATCTTCTGGTTATACTTTTTGAAGAGATAGTCAAATAATATGATTTGCACTTCTGGCCGAACAGCAATATTGAAATAGTATCCAAAATATTTATCATATATTTCAGCTCATCCAGTAAACATACAACAAATGAGTGAATTCTTGTTTTATGTCAAAAAAATTTAACAACAAATAACAAACCTAAATTGAACTTAAAACTGTTCCACAAACAACCTCACCCAAATACAAGAACAAGGATCCTAATGGTTTTAGTAGAAACTTCATGCTTTTGTAACAAACTTGTTAATTTGAATCATGAATCGTGCTAGGTTCATATTCCATCCCTGAAAATGATAGGCATATTTGGATATTGGGTAGGAAGGGGGAGGGGGGTATAAGAAGAGGCCCTGAAAGGGTTTAGTGTTCTTTTATCGTAAGCATACCTCCTCCACCTCGACCGCGTCCTCGACCACCTCCTCTGCTGCGGAAGCCGCCGCCGCCGCCGCCGCCACCACCGCCTCGGCCTCCACCACCTTCGCTGGTTGCCGTGTCACTTTTACATTCTCGTGCGTAGTGTCCACGTGCCCCGCACTTATAACATTTGTCACTGCTCATCCTACCTCTTCACCTCTGAAACAACAAACAAACCAGTAATGCTTAAAATGTAATGTACAGACGAAAACGGTTAATACTATCACGGCTAGTTGGCCTATATAATGGCCAAACGATTTTCTGTATGACATTATTCACTTTCGAGTTGTTACTTACTGGTATACTTATTCCCAAACACTTATAAATTTCATATTTTATAATGATTAGTGCAATAGACCAGGGCTCCAGACTAACATTTTGAGTTACTTGCCCGCAGGGCTAGTCAGGGCAAGTTGTAAAGGCACCGAAGCATCTATATGTTAAAAAATAGGTTGCCCGCAGAGCAATTTAACTTGCCCCTGTACGTCAGGCATACCTTAGTCCGAAGCCCTGGAGTTGAATGTACAGTATAGAATGACACGTTAGTTCTGTTATTGCATTGAATTTAGAGATGGGTACATTTAGAATATAAAAATCCAGATTTCCTTATCACTAATGAATTATTTTGGCACGAGCCTTCTGTTCCTTAGAAGAAATGCAGTGCTACAAGAATCTCCACAGAACTATCATAGAGCTACGACAGTGAGTGATTACGGAGTTTATCGTCGCTGCGGGAATCTTTCACCCATTTGCGACGATCTACGACAGCAGGAACCCCATGTTAATGTTTAGGATATACGACTCGTAGCGATATGAACATTTTTTTTTTAACAGAGACAAGGGCAGCAAAGGCAGACCGACCTTGAGAAGCTGCGCGGCGAAGAGCGACACGGATGGGTGGAAGTGCTGCGACAGTTTCTCCAGCTCCCAGACACACGCCTGTTCCGCGCCGCAGTACTGGGGGTTCCGGTGGAACGGGTCGTACACGCACAGGCACAGCTTGTCTGGAACGACGGAACAATCGGGTTCAACATACTTTACATGCCAGGAAGATGGAGAGCGGTGGCGCGGGCAATCTTACAGTTAGTGACGAAGTATACAAAAAAAAATTGCTGAATTTTAATAATGGGAAAATAAATTGACTTTAATTCAAGATGCTACTGTCCTACTGCTAATGGAAACTTGCCCTGTTTGTGTCGTCTGTGTACCCAGGAGGACGTCTTGGACGTGTTCTTCGTGTTCTTAGATTTGCCTCCCTTGTCCTCCATACCGAGTGCCGGAACGTCGTCCTCATCAGGAATGTCAACAAAGTGTTCCTCATCATCCGAGTCCTACCCACATAAAATATATCCCGTTTTTTTCTCTCGAGAGTACATGCTTGTATTTTCAAATAATGTAAATCATAAAACTTTAATGAATTTAACGAGTTGTTCATAGGTGTTAACATTTACAATACTAATATTTTTTAAAAGAGTACTGTAAAAGACTTATATTACGCGCGGACTTATATTACGCGCTTTACGCGCAAAAGTAATTTGCGCGAAATCAAAGTCCGCGCGGAAACTGAAGCCCTAAACTCATTGATTGAAGCGTCAGTAATAAGGCCTAATGTTCGATGACGCCAACACAGCCACAGTAGTAACTAGAATTAACACAACACAAGATATAAGATTGAATCCTTAAGTTATTCAAAATGAAACGTTACCAGCAGCGATCAACTCGGTCTTGTTTGCAATTTTAGTCACGTGGGTTTATCAAACCCGGTGTTTTCGGCTACGGAGAATTTCAACCAAGCTCTCAGAGACATCGTGGTGAAATGAATATATCTGGACATAATTATGGTGCTTTGTATGCGTACGGTAAACTAGGCAGTCTAATTCTGTGCTATTTCACTGTTTATTTATCAAAGTATGCTGTTTTTAGCATGAGAACGTATTTCCTGTCGATGAATCCGAGTGCATCCTAATCTTGCCGACATTGATACTCGTTTGACAATAGGAAGCCTACTCACAGTATATGAGGCCACTTGCTCTATTCATTGCTAATTACTTTGCGTAATCCTATTAATTGGCCTTTGTAACTGCTTATGTTTGTACTTGCTGGCGACCATTCAATTTGTATATATAGTTTTTCCTTACGCGAGTGAAAAGTACAAAAGAAATACAAATTTTAAAAAAAAAAAATTTGCAATGCGCGTAATTTGATTCCCGCGTATTTGTCCATTATGTCACTTGCGCGTAATTTGAGTCCGCGTAATTAAAGTCTTTTACAGTATATAATAAAATATGTGTTTATTAAGTGCTAATGTTTCGGTATGCCATAGTCTCTGTGTATTGAATAAGAGCTTGGTTTGGATTGAAGTTGGAATTATTGTCAGTACCTCCTACAGAAGTAAGCAAAAGTAATGAATTCCTTTCTTTTCTGAATCATGGTCGGACATTCTTGACCTTTTCTGTGATGTGGGCAATCTGTGGTGCACAATTAAGTAGCCATTTGAGGTTAAATGGTATTTCAGATGATTTGCATATAAATAGCATTGATGAAACTGTGTTTGGTATTCATAATTATTGTGTATGGAAATTTACACCTTCTGGGAACTCGTACAGCAATATCTCAAGATCCATCTTTGAAAAGGAAGAAAAACAATAACCTAAAATGATTTTTATCTCCAAAAGAACCCACCCATTTAAACAACTGCTAGCAATCACAAACAACAGTGGCCGATATCATGGACTGCAGTGAAACCAAACGATATCTCGATATCACATCAGCAGAAGTTCTCCCGATCAACAGCTATGGGCCGACCATTCCCGCCAACACGTCTGAGCTCCATGTGCGTGATATCCCTGCACCTTTGGCACGAGCAGCCCTTCTCTATATCAACCCACCTGTGTAGTACAGAAGTCACAAACAACAGTCCAACTCACTCTCTCTCTCTCTCTCTTTCTTTCTCTCACTCTCTCTCTCTCACTCTCTCTTCTCTCTCTCTTTCTCTCACTCTCTCTCACTCTCTCTCACTCTTTCTCTGATATAACTACCTGCTCTCTCTCTTTTCTCTATCTCTCTTTTTCCTCTTTTTCTCCTCTTTCTCTCTCCTCTTTCTCTCCCCCTCTCCTCTATCCCTCTCCCTCTTTCCCTATCCCTCTCTCTCTCTCTCTCTCTCTCTCTCTCTCTCTCTCTCTCTCTCTCTCTCTCTAT
>JAULBP010072624.1:0-12671 GCA_032355345.1 Lepetodrilus pustulosus | reverse complement strand
TCTCTCTCTCTCTCTCTCTCTCTCTCTCTCTCTCTCTCTCTCTCTCTCTCTCTCTATCTATCTATCTATCTCTCTCTGTATGTGTCCCTGTTAGCGTGGGTAAATAGTCATTTGAAAAAAACACACACACACGTCATTTAAAGCCAGTGAAGTGTGGACGAGGGGACGACTATAGGTCGTAACGTTTCATGCTTTAGGTAGAATACATTTCGGTATCATTATCATGTCTTTCAATGGCTCGCATGTTCTGTATACCGCATATGAACAATATACAGACGGGGCACATCGTTGCGCTCATTGATTATTACATGCAAAACACACTATGCAATATTTACTATTCAAAGAAACGAAGGCTTGCATAACAGATAAGGAATAATACAGTAGCACAGATAAGCTAAATATAATTTAAAGTTATTTTCGAAGACCATCGCGACGTGAGTTTCGTTAAGACGATAATTAACACAGTAAACTTGATAGAAACGTATGCGTGGTATTGCGTATTATGGTGCATTGTTCAATAAGTATAGCTCTGAGTTGTACCATATGTTGTAGTGCTTCTCTGAGGAAATTAAATAGTAAAAAAAATAATAATAAATATTCAGGGCTTAAAGTTGTCATTTGCATCGACTTATGAGCGTAGGGGACCCACGTTCTATGGTGTAATTTGAGACAATTCCAAATACATGTTTCTGTCGAGCCGTGAACAGTTTACATGTATATAGTTCGTACAGTCTGCCATTGTCTGTTGAAACGTAAATTATTGACGATGTTTTGAAGAAAGTGTTATTACAATGCTAATAAGTCTCACGGCGATAGTCGCGATTTTAGAAAACATGTTTGTTTTAAAAACGATAAAACTCACCATTATATTGTTCAAATAGAAAAAAATATATATTATACCAACTGTACATACATAGCATCCGGACACGGGGGAATGTGTGTTTAAGTCAGATGAACGCATTGACATCGACTCGATATGACATTATTGTGAAGTGCTACAAACCAATCTCTTTTATCACATAAGAGGAAAATAAAGCGATATTGTTGACATTATTACTCTCAAGTTATCGGTTATCTGTAAGTCACACGTCGATATAACATCAATACCAACAACAAGTTCATCAATAATGTCTATTGTTATATATTGTGTTCCCTAGTATAAACATACTCTACACCATACTATAAATACTGAGTCACAAAGAAAGGATTTCGTATAGTATTTGTTAAGAAACCGTTTTTACGACACCAATGTTATCTATCGTCCACAGGAAGGAATTTATTTCACACTGCTTGATATATTGGCCATGGTTGTAATTTCATAAAAGTAATAATTCCCCTTCAGAGCAATAACATGTATTACCGGCGATAACCAAATAAAACAACTGCAATAGTTAATAATGAATATGTTCCAGTACTTCAGCTATATTGCCGTATGACCGTTTGCGAAATATCGAGTTGATACCCAGTTATATATGCTTTCTAACACAGACACGTGACTTTACAATAGATAAGCTCAGGTTAAACAATCGGCCATTTCTTTCGTAAATTGTCAAATAACCCCGCAAAAAAAAGAGGAAAATATTTAAACCACCTTACCAGACACCGAGACAAGAGAAATTGTAGAGAGTTAATGGTGAAGTAGCATTTATAACATTTCCTGTCTCAATCACTAGGGGGCGCTATCAGGGGAATTTGTGTTATTCCAGAACAAAGAAAGATTTGCAGGCAAATACGGCAGAGGAGTTTCGGATATCGATTAGGGAATGTGTTTATTTTCACACTGCTCAGTCTTCTATTGTGCGGAGGCGTGTCGGCACACGTGTACGATTTCACACGCGCTCGAACATTTTCGTAACATTGACAAATGAAATATAACTTATCACTTCATTCTCGATGATATCGATAAAGTTTAAGTAACGATCGCTGCTTTGTTGAACTTATCAGATGACGAAACGCCGAAAGCTATTTATATATTTTTAAAAAAAATATATCATCGGAGCTGAAATGGCAATTTTAGTTTTCGTTAATTAAAATTTATGATCAGGTATTGTGATAAAACATGCTTTCGCACGAACCATTAAAAACGATAATTAAGCAGGTTTATATTAAAAGTCCTCACCTTAGAAACATAATCAATGTGCAATTGAACATGCTAAGTGTGCTAGCTGAAGGGTATGTGATGGGGTGGGGGTGGGGGTGGGTGTATTAGGAGGGAGCAAGGTAAAATCCACCCCGGGGTGGGGACGAAGAGGTAGCATGGGCGGGGCTGGGAGCACGTTTGCATGTAATGTATTCATTCTGTCATTACTCTATGGAAGAGTTGCTCGAGCAACAATGACTTGGATTATGGTTAGTCTAAACGACATTGCATCGATTGACGTTAAATGTCGTAATTGAAGGCATACAATCGAGTTTTGTTGGCATATGTCACGGCCAAACGTATTTTACCTGAAAGTATGTGTAAAATTTGTCTTCACAAGTATATCTGGCAACGAGCATATTTGCCCGAAAATATGTAAATTTTATTTGTCTGGTAGACACAAGCATATTGAACAACAACGTTCCTTCTTCGTATTCACAATGGTTTTCAATATCTTCATCATTTTTTTCTCTCACAATAAAACGTATACGAAACAATGAACGCTATGAAAGTCACGAACACCAACTGACATGAGGAAAATGTAGCTTGTTGTCCAATACCTATATACTAGAATACTTATGGAGACAAATCAAATGTACATACTTCCAGGTAACATTCGTTTGACCATGAAATGGATATGGTATGCATTATGCTGTAGTAGCATATTATTATTCAAGTTTAAAGGTTTGCGGATTAAAAACAAATATGTATAATATTTTATTAAAAGAAAAACATGTTGGGTGTTTTCCGGTTTGCTAAAATTCCATTAAACTCACATGCCGACGAAAATTTCTGATGAAGGACTGTAGCACTTTAAACGTAAGCAATCGAAACGTAAAGTAACAGAAAATTGCGAAAAGCTATACAAATGTTTTCTCAAACGGTAACGAAGTTTTACACATAATCTCTTAGCTTCCGTGCTTTTGTGTTTACCCGCGAATGTTAAGGCGAAGCTTTTGTCAGATATCACCAAGAAGGAGTCCTCACACGCGCAAACGTGAAAGAAGTCAAGCCCTTGAGTTTGTAAAACACACACAGTTCGTCACGGTGAATTACTCCGCCACTCTCGTGTCAAATGGTTTGACCAGATCACTAACTCCCGGCAACATCCACTTAACTAAAATAGTTCCGGATTTCGCTGAGGTGGTCACTTGACGTGGATAAATACATACCTCGGGATGTCTTGCACAGCTTAGTAGAATAATTGATAGCGGTTGACTGGAATAAAAATCGAGAAAGCTTTCAGCAGTGGGAGTGCTATACCCACCTCAATTTCTTACCTGTGTGGGTTACTTAAGCAAATACTTGTTGACGTTCGTATTTGTACTTTCCAATTTACTTTACATTTCCTCTTCTCCTCTTATAGTTGTTATCAGCCCCGAGATCTAATGAATCTAGATTGAAAAATAAATACTAGGCAATAAGATTTCTGTCAGGTCGACGCCAAGACATTTACACTTGTTTTTCAGCTCAGTTTGAAATAAATAGTGTCAGGGCGAATTAACAATTCAAGTGTAAAACAATATTTACAAGAGATGTTATGAGGGGTGTCAGTTCAATTTGTATACGTAGGCAAATAGAACATGAGTATTTCTATGTACCTGGGCCCATGTTGATAAGAGAACCTACGTGTTTCAAAGTGTATAGGTAAGAGGGGGCTAGAGTTTGCTCGTATTTATTGTTGGTTAGAACCCTGAGAACTAATTAGATCAAATTAGATGGAATTTCCTCTGAGAGGGCTGGGAACTCATATTGAGGTTGAACGTTAAGACGCGTTCACACAAGGCGATGAAACACGCTCAGTTGACATTGGGGTAATAATAACATTTGCGATTAAATAATCGCTTTTTTTTTAATCTTTAGAATTCTTTCAGCTGATGCTTTTTGCGTGAGGTGCAATTATTTCAATGCTGTTGAAGGTTTGTAAGCTTTCTTTAGCAAGACCAATGTGCTTGCACATGAATTTAATCATTAACGACAAAGATGACGAGCATGTAACTGGCTCTTACAAAGACGTTTTAGAACTCGTAGATCTGTCTATGTTTAATATGGAGAGAGCTTTATTTCATGAACGCCCGCATTTATATTATATAAAATATCACGTTAATCATAGCTCAGTTTATACCTACAGTGTAGTTACAATAAAGTAAAGTAAATTACTGGCTAACGACGTAATTTACAACCAAAAAAATACAAACGTATGAAATAACCAATTCCATATGGAATAATTCAAGAATGATTGAAAACCTGGGTTGTTAAAATTCTACTTGACATACATACACATGTAGACGTTTGATAATTTATTTACTAGTTTTAAAATTAAACTTTTATGAAGCATTTTAGAAGTGCAGCCCATTATATCCGCTAACAATAGTGCATACTGTTGATCGATGTCCCATAAAGTATCAATCATTGTTACTGAGCACGTGATGGGTGTCCCAATAGCATTGTTATCTAACAATCAGAAGAACCCGTACAATGCATAGTAACATTACGTGACGCCCACTTCCTCCGCACAAGTAATCAACTAGTCTCGACTAGTCAACTAGTCGTGTTAATCCGCTTGTCGTAGTCGAGTCGTTGCTGGTGTGAGTTACACGTTTCGTTATCTGGAATTGCAACGTCAGAACAAGCCTGATACATGCCCAGTTTACTTCGCTACCTCCGTTTGTTGTGCTTCCGAGACGTATTGTTAAAGGACGCTCGACTCGCGGGACAATACCCGCTGGTCTTTTTCAGGACAGACATTTCGGCCTGTCAATAGAAAAGATCGTCTTTTACGCACGGTTTCTGTATTGACATTAGCAGTGTAGGACGGAGAAGCAGTGTTTTGATCATTTCAACTGCGTTATAACATAAACAGATGCGGCTGGGGACTGTATTATTTCTAGGATAGTCGTGCAATAGGACTGGAAACACAATCTCTCGCAACAAAAGAAAGCTGCGATGGCTTGCATGAAAAATCTTTGTTGGTCCGATCTAGGGTATTTCTACTGACAGCACGCTGTTGTAGAGAGTGTAAATTATACCACGAGAGTAAATGTTTCGTTTGAAGTGGCTAGCTGGTTTAATGCGAACGTGAAGAGGAGGTGTGCTCGCCATGAGAACTTCCCCACCTGCCTCGTGTGCGACGGTCTTGCTACAGTGTCGACTGGCGGATTTTACCTGACCATTGTTGCGCTGAGGGTGGTAACTAACTGCGGAACAAATATACTCTTTTGTTTACCAAGCCCCGTCGTCTCACGCCCTCAGTCGGAGTCAGACAAATATACTGACGAGGGGTAGACGTGGGATTTAAAACTTAATTAACTATGTTATATTTATTTATTTAATAATTATTATATATTGGTTTATATCTGGTATATATCTATATTGATTATTTTCACTTTCTTTTCCTTTATATAAATATTATTAATACTACATATCAAAGAAGCACTGCAATTTATTAACCCCATTGTGTCCATCATCCAGTTTAACGAAGTACAAAAATATCATTGATTATTTTCCTTTTAATTTCCTTTCATACATATTTTCATTATTTCTTGTTATTGATCAGTTTCTAAATTATAGAGGTTATTTTGGTGTCCATATGCTTCCGTTCGATCTGTTATTATTCCTTATGTATACCTATAACACGAGGTTATGCTATCGCAAAGGAAGAAACATAATCAATGAGATTGCTATAAGACGTAATATACAAATATGTGTTGCTACTTTACAAATTAATAAAATAGACTTACTAGATTAACTTAATTTCCCCACACCCACCAATGTAACCTTGAGTCTCTGAGAACAGATATCCGGCACACACCCCACCCGAACCCACCCAAGCCCACCCTCCCTACCACACCAACGACCAGCCACCTGCCCACTCGTCTGTATCAACCCACATCGTCTGATATCAATCATTATAAGCGAGGAATATTGTATATATGACAGTTTTCGATCACTTTCTTTACACGCGCTTCTCAGCCATAGACGCGACTTTGATCCTTCACTTCATCTCCAGGTAACGATGGCGACCGCTTTTAATCCTACGAGTCTCACTTCCTGCTTCGCTCAGTTTATTCCAATTATAATATACTACTAGCTATCATTGTCCAAAAGTGGGGTCATGACCCGTGTGGACACCTTCCCCGTCCTTATGGCCAGTGGTAGGGGTGGGGGCAGTTGGGGTGGGGCGGGGGTGGGGGTGAGGTCAACCCATGTATCTCCGTCTTTCTACGTCTCCATCTGTTTCTGAAGCTGTGGTGTGTGAAATCACCGGTTCTTCACTTGGCAGTTACATTTCTATTTCAAACCTGCGACAACTTAATCAACTCATTTTATACCCCGGGTTATTCGCCCTTACGATCGACGGTGTTTTTCTGTTGCTCCCAGACAGAGAGAGAGGTGCTATTTTATTGTGTGTGTGTGTGTGTGTATGCTACTACGTAATTTTAAAGTAATTGCATTCGTAGTTATATATGTATGTATTTTATGTATTCCATCAGTGCCTTATAGACCGACAGTGACCGGGTGATGCATAATAGACAGTTCCAGGTGTTTCATTAACAAACATATTAGGTCGATTTCACTTCCGTGTAATATCAACGTTCCTGGTTAATATTATTTTTCGAAAATTAAGCCCCATCATCATAATTATCACATCTTACTAAATACAGTAATGTACAAGATTTCATTTGTAGAAACATTTTTGGACGGTTAGAACCACTATTATTACCGCTGGCGCTAAGCGAAAAAAAACCCACGTCAATACAAATTTCTGCCTCACTCAGTGATGCCATTAAAACATTTATCCTTTCTGATTCTCAATTTTATTCATGAATCAATTTAATTCATGAACTGGGTTGTCCTTTCGAAAAGCAGTTGGTCATGCAGGATAGCGACAGTAATTGCTATGCTATTATCATCAAATCTTCTATTTACTAGTGTATAATTATATACAGTTAAACCATACATATACACACAGTAGGTTACTAGTACCAGGTGAACATACAGGCACTAGTCACAGGGTTCATCATTTAGTTTATAGAAACACAGACATTTTATGACACAACTAACGCTTGCCATGCGACCACCCGCGTAGGAATACACGACAGTGATTGGCAGCGCTACAGCTAATATGAATGGAACCTACAAGGCTACAGCATATGAATCATAAATAACTACATGATATTTTGGCAGGGAAAGTAGCTAAGTTATTGAGCCGTCACTGCAGGATTGAGATGCTATTTACCTCGGACTCTTTGCATTGCAGCACATAAAACATGCATGGACATGCACTTCTTTTTTTCGTTTTACGTTTCCATTAATTAATCTGATTATTCAGTATAATGTATTGGCTCGCATTGACAGCTCAATAATTACTAGCAAACTAGAGCAAGATTGCTCCTAAGAGAACGAAGATCATTTGGGGTTTCAATTACATTTTAAAAGACAAAACAGCTACGGAGGTTTAGCCGAGGTAACCCTTGGCTTCGCAACATAACGTTACAGCAAAACGCAATCAATTACGTATAGCCAAATGCATTACTAACTAAAAAGGGAAGCGACTGGCTCAATTCTGGCTTTTTATCAAATGGGATGCAACATCTGCTTAGAAATATATGTGTTTTATTCGTGTTCAGCTTTCACAAACTTTAAATATGTTTGACAGAAAGCTTTCTTACTTGAAATATATGCATTCTTCAAAGGTCTATTCGATCTCTTCGATCCCTTTATTGTTGTCTTAAATGGCAAAACGTGATCATTATATTAATAAAATGTATACCTTTTTGTGTACGTGTATATGTGAGTAATAATGGAATGTTCATGTCTTAATTATTATCAGAAGAATGCCTTAATATGTGTAGGTATTTGTATTTCAACATGTAATATTCATTCCATTTATTCATATCTGCAAACAATATAAACATGTTTCAATGATATTTGAAGTTAATAAGTTTACCTTGTATAAAAATCAGTTTTATGGAAATGTTAATCATCAATTTATTAAAAATCAACGTAGGCGGCAATGATATGCTAATTGTATGCTAATTGTGCGATTCATTCATATCTTGAGCCAACAATAAAATAAAACAGTAAACGTCGTAGTAACGTCGGTGTTATGGTCTTGGCTACAGTCGACAGATAAAAGTAAAGTAATACTTGTCCGAATTGGATGATTACGCTATTAATATGTATGTTATTTCTTTTATCTGAGGTGAAAAATGACCACTTTCAGACAGGTTTACTGTTATGAACTACGTTTATGTGTAAATAGACCACATCAAGCTCAATTGTAAATACACCACGTCAAGTCCAATTATAATACATTTTTATCAACGCATGACATATATGTTGACGGTGGACAGAAGGATTACTTTCAAAACATGCACACACGCGCGCGTGCGAACACACACGCACACACACGCACACACACATACACACACACGTCACATCACATCCATCACATCACTATCTAGAATGTATACAAATAGATGCTCCATTACATGTACAGTATATAAAATGTATATCAGCGTATTTAATCTCTGAATATACTGTGTGATATATAAGCAAAATATGATTCATAGTCCAATGTGTGGATTGGTATTATTCTTTAGTCTAGAATTCAGTTTTGAAAACTCAGCCGATACAGCCAAGCTTAGTTGCCACCATTTTTAATTTATGGTTATTTCGATTTCAATTTCAAGTAGAGTCGATATCTTTCTGTGGATAGATTCTCAATGACAATGATGAAAACAAATAATAAAATCAACATTGAAAAATTGGACCATAAAGGGGATCTGAATAGTAGTTCCATACCTCCCACAGTCAGAAGATTATACGGGTTGTAGGGTGATTTACTATATAGTCCCCGTTTCATTTCTGTGACTCTTTTGAGGAGATGGCATCAACAGCGAGAGTTATCTCCCCTGACATCAACTCCACACAGTGACATCCGATCCCACCTTGCCATTTGATAGGGTTATAATACAGCAGATATCATCTCTGTATCCCTATGTGAATGAAGAACTCGACAATAAGATTTCTTTGCAGGTAGTTTACGATAGAGACTCTCTATCTCTTCATCAAATTAGTTTGTTATGGTCTTCCAGCTCCTATTTTTTTTATATCTTTTCCTGATGCATAATTGTACATTTCTATGAGAATGAGTATGCAGTTTTTTGAATAGGGAAACGTTGACAAGTGGGTTGATGAGAAACATATAAAAGTCCTTAAAAGTCGTATCATTCGTCTCAGAATATGCACAAGGGGGGATACAAAGAGATCGTTTTGATGACCTAAGCTAGAATGTGCTTCATCATTCAGACTGTGCAATGAAATACAACTTGTGATTCTTCTAATGAGAAGAAGGCCTGTTGCTTTCAAATCCAAACTTGTTGCGTAGATTATGGGCAAACTGCTCTGTGAACAGGTGTTTACTGATCATGAGATGTCTGCTATGGTTCTGAATGTGAATACCACAACATAATTTGGAAGATGGTTTATGAAATACTCATGCAATGATACCACTGTTTTCATTGACGTGTTTATTGCCAACATCAGTTTACACAACCACGATATCAATATGTGCAATCTCAACATCGGTTTGCATAAACATCGAAATTAGTGTATACAATCTCGACATCATTGTGCACACCTGAGATATCAGTTTTAGCAACGTGGACATCAATGTGTGCAATCTCAACATATAATATCGACATCACACTCTGGATGACATCAGCTAGCACAACCCCGATATCACTTGCAATAGCTTGGCATTCGGGTGACAATAGTCGTCAGCGTACATTGAAATTAGTGGGGATCAGTTGAAAGCAATGGAGATCAGTTCTGCAATCGTTGCTCTAGGCTTTCGCTAACAAATTACTAATAATTCACAGCCTCAGATACAATTAATTCTGTTTTTGCCCGACCCTGTTTATCTCTAGTTGTTGGTTTGCAACGACAAATTAGAGCATTTGCATATGCATGAAGTTGATGCAACAGGTTCTCGTGATTTCCTAATAATTCACAGTTCATCATAACCAACAGCTTCACCTGAATGTGTAAGTAACATGTTTATCTCTCCAACAAGTGGTTGCAACTAGTGACCTCCGATACTCAAACTGACCTCCGTGTTTTCCTTTCATGTGTTTTCAATGTGCCTCGACTTCTCCAATGAGATGGCATTTCTGAACAAACGTACCGTGAGCGAGCATATTTTCTCTCTCATTGTCATCAATCGTTTAGATATAATTTCCCTCGTTTTGTTAGGTTGTCCCCCTTTCTCACCGAGGTGCGACACGGGAAGAAGCAGATAACAAAAAAAACCTTCTCAAAGCACGTCTGACAGAATCGCCGTCTCCGCGGCGGCACCACACGGGAGCTAAGCCCAACAGAGGCATGCAACATTCGGAATCAGCGACTAGAACTAAATATAAATCTTTGTCGGAGTCGGCGGCAGTCGAAGATCGTAGTTACGGTGTGAACTGATTAAAAGGGCATAGAATATTCAGAAAGGGGAAAGACAGCAGTGAATGAAACGAAATATGATCTCTTTACTAGGAGTCCATTCAAAGAGGGCTTTGTTCGCGTACGTCCGATCCTTACTAGATTCTAGATGGGCTCATTTGTGGTGTTTCTCACATTGCCTGGTGGAACTACCAGATCGTAAAATGTCCCATAATTGCGAGGGAAGAGGGTAGTCTACTTCTCGAGGGGTTCGTGTTACCCATCCGGAATACTGAGTAGCGCCATGTTCTCCAATGTAATCATGCCTCACAACGCTAATTACACAAGCACCTGCAGAACCCTTTAAGAATAGAATTCCCCAAAACAACTTTAGTATTTGACAGATTTGAGGGTAGGCGCAGTATTCAATTGTACAGCCTATTCAGATTCTTCGTATGAAATACGATTCTACGACAGTCACGCGTTCTGCTTGAATTGAAATAAATATAATGATATTTGAAATTCTTGGCAAACTCGTCTTAAGCCAACAGGGGGGCACAACGCCTGGGTATTACAATGCAAGATGGGGATATTTCTCTAATAGCCTGTCGGACGAACAGCCAAACTGTATATTTCGTGAGCGTTCAACGTTTAAGAGCGACATTTATGAGCAAGTCGCAGGAAGGGTGTAAAGTTGAATTCATAGAGGTCGCTCTGTGCAGAAACATTTATTGACGTGTTATTTCAACATTATTGTATAATGGTGTCCTATAGCTATATGTGAGAAAACAAGTAACCAAATGTGTGGAACATGAAACTTGTCATTAGAATAATGTATTGTCAGAAATTAAATTTATTTGTGGGTCTTTGTATGCAGTCAATTTTATGTCCCCATATCTTGTCAATCTCAAATATCGTAATATTCACATTCACTGGTGAAATGTTTCAACATATGTGCTCTAATGATTTGAAATAACTGCTTTTCACTTAAATGTGAAAAACACGAAATGTCATGGCAGATCGTTTGCGATGAATCGAATGAATATCAACGTTGATGAAATGTCACTAATTGGTATATACGATACTCAATCATATAATTTTTTCGCAGCAATTTGATTGGAATACGAGATTATATGTTACAATAATGGAACTATACTGTATACAGGTCGGGAAACATAGGCGACAGTTGCATACATTTCTACAAATGTTTATACTCGATACATATACGTTATTAACATGTTTTTCAATTAAACATAGCATATCTATTCTTGGCTTTTTATTATTAATTGCCATTCTGCCAAATATGTGCAATTAATGTCCCCATATCTTGTCAATATTGGGGTAATGATGAGTAGCTATGAATGCATGGTTTGTTATAACAACTGTGCTACTATTCGTTAGATGTAATTTGATTGTCTGAAATCATTAAATGGTGTAGTGTTAAATAAAATCTTTAATGTATTGACCTTGAAATTTGCCGTTATTTCTCATGCATAAGATAACGCTCTCCTCGGCGTCGGTGATCAACATTTGATTACCTAGTACGATTGCATACATGACATATTTCACAGAATTTTCAGAAAAGGTTTAATTTTAATTATCTGCGAAACTTAAACAACTAGAATGTTATATCAGCATATACAGGCTTGAGCTTACTTTCTGGGTAAATAAATACCACCTAAGAAATGTTGCCATTATTATCTTTCGTTCAGGAAACATTGATACCATCCTTTGTTATTTGACGTCGTATAGTTGTAATCATGAGTACAATTAATTAGCGAGAGGAAGTGATTAGTATGATGTTCTTACTGCTTGTTATTAACAAGAAATATGTACCTGATAACTATGTTGGCATATACGTTACCTGGCGAATATACAAGTAATAATATCACATTATTAATCCAGTTACTTGAACATTTTCCAAATGTTGTAAACTGTAATCCCAATAACGTATTTAAACGAGAAGAGGATGAGATCCATGACAATTATTTCCTTTTTTTGTAATAATATTTAAGTAGTCCATACTCTCTCTCTCTCTCTCTCTCTCTCTCTCTCTCTCTCTCTCTCTCTCTCTCTCTCTCTCTCTCTCTCTCTC
>JAULBP010072513.1:0-12672 GCA_032355345.1 Lepetodrilus pustulosus | reverse complement strand
ATGTATTCACAGTGATCCTCGCTAAACCAAAACAGACTTCTGAATAGGCAGTTCTCCCAGGGTATTTGACGGAAGGTAGTGGAGTCACAATAGCTTGCGTTTTCGAGGATGATAGGAAAGTGGCCGAACGTTTTCAGTTCTCCCTTTTCATGTGTATAATAGATGCCAGTGTGCAGCCCGCTAGTCATTCGAATCAACTTATCAGGCTGTTAAGAAAGTGCACAATTACGATTCCGAAATTGACTAAAAATTAACTTTGAAATAAACAGCTATAATTTGGATTTATAAAGCATTGGGGTTTGTATAACATTACAAAACATTAGCATCCAAATCGATCTGGATATTCTGAAATCATCGAATCTACAAAACTATACATGTACATATATGCATCATTGTCGGGTTTTTTTTACGTTATTATATGTATTTTATGTTAAGTCTACTCGTGGGGCCGATGAAAAATAATAGTCTTCCATGTTTACAACTAACTATTCAATGGTTTAATAGTATATTCATGATATTTCAGGCTAAAATTAACATTTCACTGCTAGCAGTATTTTATCGATAATTAGCAGCGACAAACCAAAACAATGCCAACCAGAAGTTTTATCATCACAGAACCCCTTAGCAATCACTTTTTAAAAGAAAAATAGATACACGAACAATACACTTAACGTAAACTCTTTCAAATAATGATAAAGTTAAGTTTTCAACTTCAACGACGACACATACCTCGACGGCGACACGTAGGCTACCTCAGCGACACGCCATTTTTGACAGTGTACCTCCGTAGATGAAGACGTTTTAGCTCATAGCGTTCATCAATCGTGCCTGTATATGGAGGTACGTGTTCATCTATCATGGAGGTACACTACGAGCTAAAACGTCTCCACTGTGTGGTAATTTTTATTTAATGTATTTTTCAAAGCAACAAAACAAAAATTACACTGATAATAAATAAAAACACAAATGAATACGCGATAGTTCGACAAGGTTTTTATGTAATTGTGCACTATTATTGAGAACGAGTAATGTATAGTGTAATGTTCCGTTTACCATACAAGAAGTACAAACATGATAAGTACAAGTGAACGAATATTTTAGTTATACCTAAAAGCGACTTAAGCATCACTACCGTTTGGTTTCTAAAACTTGACATTACTGGATAACCTGTCATTTCCTATAGCTTCAAAAGTTTCATATTTTATACAATTACGGTTACGTACTCATAATTACGTTAGTCTTTGAAGCATCGTCATCTTGTATGGGGAAAATGACCGAACGTCATCTCCCTTCGCATTTAGAGAACTACTGTTCAAGATGCAAACTGCTAGTGTGTACATAGTCTTGGAATGTTCATCTACCATACAGTGGTGGAAAAGTTTTTGGAAGTACAAACATGATTTTATATACAACAAGTGAATGTACTTTGCAGTTATACCTAAAAGCAACTTTAAGCATCACTACTTTTAGGCTATTTTGCACAAGGCTTGCTTGAAAGACAATATCCACGGGTTATCCAGTAATGTCAAGTTTTAGAAACCAGTCATTTCAGGTGCAATTTTCATTGAATTTGGATAAATTCAGACAAATTATAGAACGCCTGAAATGAAAAAGAAATGACTTGCCTTTATTCAACAGATGGACTGGCACGAATTTGATGAAAGAAAAATTAAAATATTTAAATTTGTATAGGCATTCATGTGGAAATAGAAATGCACGAGTGAATGTGGAATTTAATGTCAAGTGCTGCGAGAACCTTTCACCCATTTGCGACGATAGTAATACATGCAATAGTGTGCGAATACATATAAAAATCGTAATTTTCTTTCATCAAGCTCGTGGCATTCTATCTGGCAATTAAAGGGAATCATTATCAATTCAGGTGGGTTTTTTTAATCGACTTGGTGAACCGAAATTCAATGAAAATCTCAGACTGGTTTCAAAATCCAACCAACATAATTTATATGCAATATTAATGGCTAAATTGGCGAACTGTTGACATGGTGAACCACCAATAAACGTTTTCCAGAATGGCATCTTGCATTGTCCTTTTTCTAAGTTTTCAGACAAGTCTGCATTAGTTTTGCTTGAAGCAAGTACATGTACACCAATGTCACTATATATTACAAAGAAATAAAGCTTGCTTACTTTTCACTTTAGTTAAAGTACCCGTCTAAAGTCAACGGACACACGGATTTCTATCAAGACTATTTAAGCTTGATTTGTCCTCCCAGTCATTTACTGAAGTACCGATTCCTCAACACAATATAGCTTCAAAAGTTCCATATTTTATATGAATTACGGTTACGTACCCATAATTACGTTAGTCTTTGAAGCATCGTTATCTTGTATGGGGAAAATGTCCGAACGTTTAGAGTCATCTCCCTTCGCATTTACAGAACCACTGTTCAAGATGCAAACCGCTAGTGTGTACATAGTCTTTGAATGTTCATCTACCCATACAGTGCTGGAAGGGTTTTGGAAGTACAAACATGATTTTATGTATAACAAGTTAATGTACTTTGCAGTTGCATCCAAGAACTAGTCCAAAACAACCATAAATATTCGATTGTATGCCTTTAATATGGCAAGCAACCCACACATTCCAGTTCGAAAATCCGTACCTTTTCTAATTACCCATTTCCAAGAAAAACTACACTGCATGGCACAATTATTTATCCCAACAGCTCTTCTACAACTTCATCAGCAAGCGATCATAGTAAAACAAAACAAAACTGTATATTTTTACTTTTAATTTCAAAACATTCGCAAATGTTACAATGAGAGTCCCCGATCCTAGACTATACATGTTCGTTACTACTACGAAAGTTCGGAATGTCAAGATTCCTGGCTTCATCCTCAGTCAGAAATCGCTCATTGTAATACAAAAGCCCGATACAAGTCTTTTGCAAGTTAAACGAATCCCAATCCTTTTTATGTGTGGTTATTTTTGTCTACTTTTAAATATTTCTTGCATCCAGAAATACCAGTGTTAAAAGTATTCAGCTTTTCCCTCCAACAGCGTGGTTGCCAGATGTTCGTTCATCCATGTCCGATTTCTGAAGTCCTCTCTATTAAAGAAGAATCAACTTACCTCCCTACTTACCCGTCTCGCAATCCCAAGCCACAGCAGTGGTGAAGCCTGTGATGCAAGTTGTCCAGGAAAGTGAAGCATCTAGAAAACAACACACAGACACTTACGCATCTGCAGGCAGCAACGGGGGGAACGCACGACGCCATGGGCGAAAATGAGCCCGCGTTTCACTAAAGAGTCTCACTATTTTCGGGGTGTACGCCATTGTTTTACTACTTATCAAAAAGACGTCAAGTCTAGATTTACACACCCGTCGTACCCTTTTGTGAAACGCAAGCCCGACGTCACATTTTAACGGTTTCATAGACTGGACGGAATAAAAAAGAAATAAACCATTTTCATACAAATAATAATAGTTTTAACGGCAACGACAATACAATTGTTCTCGAAGGTTTCTCACTACAATATGGAAAACTGTCCAGATTTCAGTTTTCACTAAAGAAAAGTGGAACCACAATAATAAATTTTCTTTCGACGTTTCTCACTGTTGTAGTTGAATAGTGGCAGCTTCCCAAGAATCGTGTAAAACTCCAATATATGAAAAACTGATCCAACCTTTAGAGTTCAGTTTTCAGCAAAGTAAAGTGCAACTCTGAATCATTGCGAGCTCTAGAGCAGGAAACGTGCAAGTAGCAGTCTCATGAAATTTGCATCTAAAATACATGTACTGCAAGTCATCTTATTGCGGAATAGTCATCCATTTGAACATACACGTGTGGCATGTACATTTGATTTGTCTGTACCGTTAAACTTGGGCAACAGGCTACTTTTTCCTAGTATCCCAGGGCGTTTTTTTTTTGTTGGTATTTCTGTTTCGTGACTTGCTCAAGTATTCTTAAAGGCATACTACCAGTTGATTGGCCTAGATAATGGCCAAACGAAATTATGTCCGAGACTATTTACGTTAGATTTGTACACCCAAAAGTTGTTATTTACTAGTATACTAAGTCTCCAACACTTGATATTTATAATAAATTTCATATTGTATAATAATTATTAATCCCATTAATTATTATCAGTCTTTGATGTATTCATGATATATGAAGCAATAATAGTTCTTTCGTCGTACCCATTGGCGAGTTGTCTCCTTGCGTTAATATAAAGGACAAAACCAAGTTTGTTCAGGTTGGTATACAAGTTTGTTGAAAATGAATTTTGCCTACCGTACAGCTGTAGAAAGGTTTTTGGACGTACAAACACGATTATATGTATGTCAAGTGAATGTATTTTGTAGTTAAGAACAAGTCAAAAACGGCTATAAATATATGTGATAGTGTGCCTTTAAAGCCGGTAGCGGAGCATGCGCAACTCTGGGCATTCACCTCAGAGCTAAAAATCAGGGCTCGCCAAGACGATTTCCAACATCACATATTGCAGCGATCTCTAACGTCGAACATTTGGCAGTTTTTAAAGCTTGCCGCGCATCCAGCTTTTATCAGATAGAAAAGGGAGCATTGAGTGTATGTCTTTAGATGCACTTAACAAGTATTTTACGAGAGCTTCAAGTAAACATTTTTAAGTTTCCACAACTAAATATTGTACTGTTATTAACCATACATATATATCAAGCAGGGAAATTGACCGGTTTTCAGTTCAAAATGGATGGTACTGCCATGCTTATATGTTCAAAACAAACAAGAGTCCTGCCTATTACAGCAGATTATTAGGCTGTAATTTGTAACTTGATAATGTAACTTATTTTCTTCTTAAACAATAAATGTGTACATAGTGTTCGCCCTAATTTCCAATATTGCCTAGTGCGTGTCATTACCTGCTGTCCAAATGAGATTTACTTCACATCTTTCTATTGCAAAAGCATTACATACAAAAGAATCAAAATAACTCGAATACTCTATTCATATTGCAAAAACCCAGTAACCGATTGGTTATCCTACACCATGTCATCCTTGTACCCTATGGGTCTGCTCACACTTCAGCTGTACACCCTGGCACACATCTAGGGGAAAACCTGCACAAACAGCAAACCAATTGAAATCATTTTCCCCCAATGAAATCACCATAAAAATCTATCCAATGAAATAGGTATCATCATGGTTCTATTTATAGCTCCTATAGACTGCAGGTTTCTCTCTAGATGTGTGCCAGGGTGTACAACATACAGAAAGGGAACAATTACCCATGGGGTGGGAGGATTACACCATGGATAGTTGCTGATTTCGTTCCAAATGGTCGTTTATCAATAAATCAATCATTTTCAGGACAATGCACAGGAGCTTGTGACCACTCAAATGTCTGAAAAATCGCAGCATCTCTTCTAACCAGGCTACTAGCATAGTCCAAATAAACAGACTACAGATTTATCAACAACAGATCATTTGGAAGGAAATTAATAGGTTTGTACAACATTAATTTAGTGTCAAAAGTCACTTTAATTAAGGGGCCCGTTGCACATAACAGTTGTAACAATAATTTCGAAACCCACTACAAGTCCATTGAATAAAACACTTGTCGCGACAGTACTCGAGAATATGGCTAGCTACAACTATTGTTCATGCAACCTTTGTAGCAGGTTCCGAAAATGTATCTTTCAATCAATTGCAGCTGTTTGTGCAATGGGCCCCTTTTGTTAAAACAAGACGGCCAATGCTCCAAATGCAAGTCATAATTGGCCAAATCTTCAATAAATGCATGAAAGCATATTTTGGCAATTTTGGACAGGTGCAAAATTCAATCTTTTTCAAAATGCCAGACTTTCTTATTTGTGCTCACTGCCAACTTTCAAATTGAAATTCTGAAGCCAAATTGTTTCCTTGTAAAATGACAAATGTGGAGTCTTCAATGTAAAAATACTTGAATGTTTCAGCATCTTCCAACAAAAGTGAGAAAAAAAAGTGCTTTGCGTTGTAGCAGGAATATTTCACCCTTTGGTGACCAGAAATAATTACTTCAAAATGTCAAGTTGAATTAAGCCATTTTAAAATTGTGTCCACTCGTACATGTCATCCTGCTACTCAAGCTAAATTTTATCTTGTGTTAAAAAAATTGTGTTTGCTGTAATAATTATTATTTCCACACCTTGGAAAGAGAACGACTGTGGATACAAATAAAAAAAAATCAAGAATCCAATTTTACAATTTCTTTGAGAATATGAAGGGTCAAACATTTTGCAAAAGTTTTGTGTGCAAGTAGCAATACAGTGCCCCCTCGATATAAAACGATCCGATGCACCGCGGATTCGGATCCATTTTTATTGTCGTCAATTCCCTGTAATATCGTACAAGGCAAGTACTATGAAGTGGGGGGGTTATGTCATGGAACCCCAACTTCAGCGTTATATTGAGGGGACACTGTATGTACATTACAGCCTGTATTTTTTATTGATGTGCAATATCACACTCACTGACAGGCAAAATATTGCATAAAACTGTTAATCAAGATGGATTTGTTAGGTTTCTTATATATTTTTATATATACATTCAAGACACAAAACTGGCAACGTATACATTTCATGAGGTTTTTTTAAGCATACAAAAAAAAAACGTTCTAGAAGTTTTATAACATGGAATACATTCAATTTCTATCAATGTCTTACCACTGAACTTAAAAAACATAAAAATAAATTGATCTCGTATTAGGAGAAAATATTTCTTGTGGAAGAATTTGCAGAAATAGTAATCATATACAGTGCCCCTCGATATAACACTGTCCAATACACAGCGGATTCAGATACAAGGCAGGGGTCAGACGTGGTCCCATTTTTATTTTAGTTATTTTCCTGCAATATCGTACAAGGCAGGTCCTATGTCATGGACGAACTTTAGCGTTATATCGAGGGGACACTGTACTAAAGTTAAAATATATCAAAGGAATATTGTATAGGGATTTAATACAATTACACGAAAGAACTCTCGTGCTCTCAGCCATAACATCAACGATAATTCTACCATTACTTTGCAAAATCTGGTAGTGTAAATCCTTAGTCGACCTACAACTTTCTACAAGCTATTATTGTGAATCCGTTTCAAATATTGCACGTACTGAAATTCCTGTGTTGGTCAAATCTATACGAAGTTATTCAAAAAGATATTAAAAATCTATACCATTGAAGATATTCAATCTATGTGGTAGCTCAATTTATTTTCAAATACTGTAGTACTAAGGTAGTATTCGTCCAAGTCCCCATAACGGCACTAAATTTCTAGCTTTGTTAAAAAATATCTTTAAAGACGTTGCACAATTGAGCAATCTGAAATCTCAAAAGAATTACCAGATCACTTCAAAATGTGCACTACACAGCAAAGCCAACAGATCTTCAACTGGTGCTGTCAAGTCAAATAAAGACATTTGACGAAATATAAAGTTCCAAGAGAAGATTTAACTCCCATCTACCGGTATGTGCCTTACAACACGTGTCATAATATCGCAATGTTTTTGTGTGCCCATTATCACTGCACAGATGGAAGCCCAAACGAGCTTATTGTACACCACATCTTACCAATGCTGGGCCGCTCCATCGTGGGTCTGGGCTGGCGTCAATAGGTCGCCTCCACGGTGTTGCTTTGGACAGGCGTATGGACTGACAAGGACCAAAAGATGGTCAACACCAGCTAACTATTATTTGGATTTCTTGATCGAAATTTCAAACCGCCTTCTAAATTTCCACTGTGAACAGCTTCGAAAGAAAATACGTTCACAGGAATTTTTGGTGAAAAGAAAAAAAAAGATTTTGAATTTCGACATCTAATGTAAAATCATGACTTTATTTGCCACTTTTTCACTTTTCTTTTGGTTTTTGAGTACACAAGCAGCTGTTGTTAAATGCCAAAATAATTATTAAAGACACTACAAACCACAATGATGAATGTGTACACTGATAGCATAGTTACAATGGTTGTGAGATATGAACGGACGACGGGTAGAGCCGAATGAATACACACTTGCCATTTTTTGGCATTTCTTACGAATGATAAAAAAAAATAATGCACTAATGAAACAAAAAGTTCTTCCAGCACAAAAAAAAAGAACAATGATTACAATTGTTACAGCAAATGAGTAAAATAGTTCCCAGTCAATTTGGAAATTCCATGATTGAATTTCTTCAGCTACTAGTGAGACATGATTCCATGTTCACAATGTCCGATGGTAAATGTTTTGTTTCCCCCATAATTTAGCAAATCGCAACAGACATGGGACTGTTTAAATTTGCAAGGTCACGATTTTGAAATGTATCCTTCGTGTATGGAGCTGTCAAATAGGTGGAAGGTGTTCCCAATTCTTGCACATAAATCCAATTTAGTCTCGATCTTCTTTCCAAATGGTGGGGATGTTATGATGAGGGGTTAATGTACAGTACAGATATATGTATATCTATATATTCCATGAAACAGCCAGAAGTAAAAATTTCAAAATTTCGGTCAGCAATTTCGCTTTTGTTTGAACAAATGAAAGGCAGGTGGACCTCTGGGTTTAGCCCCAATTTTGACCATATGAATCTTGGTACCACTGCGAGTCGTTGCCACTGTATCCAGCACCGTATCCGCTATGGTCAAGGGGCTGCTGTGGTATTGGCTGGTTACCCCAGCTGTCCAGATTCCTCCTCTTTGACTGACCCGCGTTGAAGTCCATCCCGGCTTTCCTCTTTCCCCCTCTCGGTTGCTTCGGTGGGACGCTTCCTCTGCCCCTGGGGCCTACCCCTCCTCGGACCCCACGGGCGCCACGACCAGGGACGCCCCGAGCCCCGGGCCCACCTCGGGAAGGGCCTCGCGGTGGGGCCCCACGGCCACGCATACCCTGCAAACACAAGAACGAAAAATTATGCATGATAAAGCATTTTAGGAAATCCCATTTAGAAATTTTAGATATTTTTACAATATTTACAATTTACAAGCAGTGATGTGGGAATACATATATAGACATATTAAAAGAAATTAACGTTACAAATTACATAGCATATTAATACTACTGATGAGTGTCATAAGGGGGAATGGGGTGGGGTGGGGTGGAATTGCTAGTTTTGTTTTTTAAATAGTCGATTTCTTTCCCAGTTTTGAGCCAAAATTTAGGCAGTTACACAAGCTTTGAATTTCGATTTTGATTTCTTCCATTTTCGATTGCCAATTTTAGCAATAATTTTGAATTTTGAATGTTACTGCCTTGAATGATGTCGATGTGAATTGTGCAGTTTCCACAGATAAGGAAAGCAGCATAGCGACACACCAGGTTACTCTACACAGATAGGGAACGCCAGCTCTACGATTGTCATAGACCTGGAACTGATACTGTGATTGAACGCGTGTAAAGGCAGTCAAAACAACATATTGGTTTACTAACCATTGGGGGAGGGGGGCCGCCACGCCCACGACCTCTAGGGGCTGGGGGACCATAGCCTCCATGATAGTAGTAATCGTCGTCATACCACATATCTTCATAGTAGGGATCTGAAACATTCCCACAAAATTTGTGTTACGTTTTACTACACCACAGTACTACCTCATCAAATCAAACGAGGGGGTCCGCCCAAATAAAAAAAAATTACTAAAGAACAGCCAAAAGCCGAAACAAAATTTTGTAACTGCCATTCTGGAAACTACAGCTACCGCATAATTGTTTTTTTTCTTCTCCAAAGCAAGCAATTTTGACAGCCAAAGAATTGCCGTTTCCTCCAAAAAACCACAAAATTCCGAGCTTAGCCAAAGGGACAAACAACTAAGAGGACACCGACACACAAACGAGAGCTTACCTCCATATCTTCCCTGAGGTGGGGGTGGTCGGAAACCACCGCGCCGCGGGGGTCCACTGGGTGGAGGGGTACGCCCACCTCCTGGGGGGCCCCAATACTCCTCTACTGGCCTGTGAGAAAAAGCTTGGTTAGATTGTGTGCAAACTTTTCATAGCAAGCCAGCCACTACAACTTTGAACTGTTGTAGAGTTGTAGCACTGAATGTTGACTTGACCGTCTTAACTGTTTGTTGGTTTAATAATCCAATGTCAGGTTTGCTGCAGATATACAACTTGCATACCAATTTTGTCTTAACATTTTAGAAATTATACACGTAAAGTCTTTTGTGGAATTGTCCAGAATAGTTGGTTTTCTATGTGATATGTATGATGTGCATGCAATAAATTTACATATCGATTTGTTTTGATCAAGTTTACATATGTGTTATGTATGATGTGCATGCAAAATATTTACATACAGTATTTTTGTTATCAAGTTTACAAACATCATCAATGGCAATGTATCGTCCAAAATGTTCAAAGTAGCATCTTTTAATGATAATGCTTTCAGGGACAAGAACGTTTAGGAATACTTTCTACCAGTTATTTATGACCAAGTTGTAGTTGTATATTCAATCTATACATTCAGAGCAAATGTGTAGAAAGCGGTACAACATTAATCTCCACAGAATTTATTCCACCAAAACAAGTATGCACAAGATGGGCTGTCGTCTGTGGTACATTTAAATGAAGCAGACATAATAGACCTGGCAATATATAATAGACCTGGCAATGTATAATAGTTTACAGTATTTCAATATTCTTCACAATACTCGCGAATAAGTTCCTCAATCAATGAAGCAGATTTTTATAAAACTTTCTGCCAAGGTAAAGCCATTTCCACATGAACAGCTGAAAAACTTTCTCTTTTATTATTATTATATTATTGCTTATGTTGCATAACAATGCCCACGATCATCTATAGTGGTGGCGAGATGGCGAGATGTTCCTATTTGGAAACCAAGACGCATGTAAATTCTGCATATTTTGTTATATTGAACAAGAGGTAGGTGTCGACTACGCGTGTATTAAACACATTCAATTGGCCGTTATGAAAATAACAAAAAGCAGGGTTTTCACGCAAGAGCTTAGCGAATCTACGAAAGATAGGGTAAAGCAATGTACACTTGCTATAACAAGACAAGTACTTAGGGGAAATCATCATATAATGAATAGGTTACGTAATGTTTACCCAGGAATAACGACATTAACATTTTAGCAATACACTGTACTTGCATATTTTCAGACAAAAATATTTCTAGATTGTCAATTCCAGACTAATTGTGTCGTTGTATATTCAATCTATACATTCAGAGCCAATGTTTAGAAAGCGGTACAACATTAATCTCCACAGGCTATTCCACCAAAAGCAACAGTGCACAAGGTGACTACTTTTCTGTGGTCGTCTCAAAAGGTGATATGGGCTGCAATGCTTGATGACCTACACAGCATGTGTTATGTAGAAATTAACACAAAATTCAAACATACAATAATAATCTCATACTCAAGATTGTCTCTGAAATAAGATTGCATTCAATGCTACAAACACTTGTACATAAGCACTAAATATTTCCTAAACAAATATTTTATTGAATATACAAAGATGTAAATGTGTCTTGTCCAGTTACAGCAAAGTCAGATGAAAAAATTAAAGCATTATTTCTAAACAGCAGTGAGGCTGTGAACATGCCATTAAACCAAGCCACAAAAAACTTCACGAGCATATTTGTCATTCGACCAACCCTAGGGTCGACGCCAATAGAATACTGTATGTTTGAGCTAGAGACCTTTCCTGACATCAATCCACGATGTGTTCTATTGACCATTTCCTACACCCTAGGGATGGTAGAGTGATGAAACAAAATTACGCTCAATGGTTCGATGTAGTCCAGAATCAGGAATATGTATGCAAAGTTACTAGGATATATGAAACTGCCTGCACGTTGTACAATTTATACACAATACCCGTGGAATATGAATGTAGATGTGAATTGTGCAGTTTCCACAGATAAGGAAAGCAGCATAGCGACCCACCAGGTTACTCTACACAGATAGGGAACGCCAGCTCTACGATTGTCATAGACCTGGAACTGATACTGTGATGTGATGTGCACACAAAGCAAGCATTCATATAGAGCTCGTTGTCGGCAGGATGATAGCCAAGATGCGAAGCAATGACGAGACTGTGCCTCTTGATGCCCAATGTATTGTGTGAGAGGGCAAGGTAGAAATGCATCTATGAATGAATTAGTGTGTTTTGTTGTCGTTTTTTTGTAGTCGCTTTCGAGAATCTTTCACTAATATCATGACTTGTCAATTTAGGGCAGGAGCAAATATGCAACATCCATAGCGTTGAATGTTTCAGTAATCCTGCGAGAACTGGCTGGTCCTGACAGACTAAGGATATATGTAGTGCCACTGTACAGACAGTGCATCCTATCAATATCGTAGTGCTTTACGCAACAGTGAACATTTTAGCCTGAATTTTTATGTTTCTGAAACAAAATTACGCTCAATGGTTCGATGTAGTCCAGAATCAGGAATATGTATGCAAAGTTACAAACTGCCTGCACGTTATACAATTTATACACAATACCTGTGGAATATGAATGTAGATGTGAATTGTGCAGTTTCCACAGATAAGGAGAAGCAGCATAGCGACACACCAGATTACTCTACACAGATAGGGAACGCCAGCTCTACGATTGTCATAGACCTGGAACTGATACTGTGAACACAAAGCAAGCATTCATATAGAGCTCGTTGTCGGCAGGATGATAGCCAAGATGCGAAGCAATGATTAGACAGTGCCTCTTGATGCCCAATGTATTGTGCGAGAC